>VYXF01007843.1:162624-173450 GCA_013397295.1 Polioptila caerulea | reverse complement strand
GGGGGGGCGGGAAGGCAAAAAAAACCCCCCATCAAGCTGTGACTTGCAGTGCTTGTTGCTATCATATTCATTAACCTTAGAGTCCAGACAAGGCTGAATTTAACTTGACTGAGGACTACATCTGGCCCTAATTCAGTTCCACTGCATATTAACAAATGAACAATCAGCCAGTGCTGGAGCACTGTGCACACCAATATTCAGAAACATGATCCCAAGGAAGCTTTCCCAAAGAATCAGACATTGGCTTCTCTCTGCCTTTTGCTGCCTGTAACTGTCAACAGGAGCAGAGCTAGGCCAGGGACAGACACACCCCACGACTTTGTTCACTGTGATCAAGGGTAACTTAAACGTGTCCATTACTCATCCAGCTGAAATGAGTCTCCCAGACCAGATTTCAGCACCACACCTACAAGAGCCGTGGGATCTCAAGCCTAAATTTGGAATCAGAATAATAGCTGGGGGATTTATATATCCTTTATAAGCATTTGATTCTCACAAGACCGTGGCTTCTTATAAAACTGTGGATTTAGTTTTACACTAGGTTCAATAAGGAGCTGGCCATTATATATTAATATATCACTTCACTTTTTACTTCTTATGAGGGAATTTGTATGTAGTATATCCCTAAGGAAGAAGATATTTTGTGGCCACAGCTATGCAACAGAAATGTTGCACAGTAAACTGAAAGTTTTACTTAATTTTGGGCAACTAAACATTAACTTAGAGCAACTAAAAGCAAGAAGACATCTCTCCTGTCACACATCCTTTGCTTCCAGGACAAAACTAAGCTTCATGTCCCTATAGGAAGCTACATAGGTAGCACCTGGCAAAGCAACCAGAGAATGAAAATGCTATGGTGGAAGTGAGGCAATACCAATATCTATGTATACAGCAGGAAAAAAAACCAACAGGCAACATTTATCAGCTCATTAGCTCTGAAAATATTTGCTCCGTACAGACTACAACACAGACAACAAACTCCTTCCAGTAACCCATGGGGTCTCAGATAATGAGTATTTGAAACAGTAAATTGAAATCCAGATTCTGACCCTAAATTTCATCCCTCAGCATCACATAGAGTTGGACCTATAATACTGATTTTTTCCTGAAAAGCACAAACCTGTGACTTATGCTTTTTATTCAATGGGGAAAAAAAAATGCAAGCTGTCTCATAGCCAAGAAAGCAAATTTCACAGGAAGTATATTTTAAAAAGATGACTCAAAAACCCAAAACCTGAAATCAGGCATCAAAATCAACACAACACACATAAGTGTGCCAGCAGCACCTCATTTAATGCTGTGTTTTCATCTCACCAGTTAGAAAAGTACAGTCATTGTAAGGCATATTCAGCCTAAGTTTAAACAACTATGGTCTCTCTCTAATGGACCAACACTTTCTATACAATAAAAACAAACTCAGCTTAGCATGGGTATGAACACCACTGCATAACTTAAAAATCACCTTTAAGAATTAAAGAGGATTAAAAGGAATCTCATCAAATAGACAAGAAGCGTGCATTTAGCCTTAGAGAGATGAGGTTCTGCCTGAGAGCAAGAGAGGTAGAAGGAGCAAGGGAAGAGAAGGGCTGTAAAAATGAGTTTCAGTCCCACAAAGTCACTTGTCCTACTTTAGAGCTGCAAACTCTGGAAATTAAAGCTGCTGCTATAGCTGCTTTCAGTGAGCAGAAGGTGTTGAGTTCCTGCCTGTGAGTAGACAGTTCATCTCCTGCAAAGCTGGTTGTGGGAAAGGACACTAAGGAATTCCGTGCTGTGGCACTTCATGCTCTTCCCTTCTGCTGTATTTAGTTTCCCCCTCTCGTGCCTCTGACCAGCACACAACTGCCCACCACTGCAATCACTTCAGCCTACCCAGACTTACTCAGCAGCTCTTCCCTCCTGGGAAGATGCAGAATGGAGATGTAGGAATTCTCAGTCCAGTGTGCTTTGCCGTAGCCTCTGTGCTCCCTGAACGCTGCCTGCTTCACTTGTCAAGCAGCAAATGACACACTGAGAGGGTTTGTCAAACCTCTGTCCCTTTGTGTGCTTAAGGGGAGGAAACTGCCATTAATGTTTAACAAAACAGGAGCAAAGCCTTTCTCTGCAATCTCACGTGTTGGCTTTGAAGGGACCGGTGTGTGGGAAATCTGGCAAGTCAGAAGTTTGCTCCTGGTAGCTCACAAAAATTGAGGTTTTATTTTAAAGTTACAGGAAGCAACACTTTACAATTCACTCCTGAAGCTCTGAACTGAGGCAATCCAGCTGTCTGATACTAAAGAAATCATAGAAGCCATGTCAGGGACCAAACCACATACACACACACAGCCACAGCAAGCCTGCCAGGCTCAGCCCCTATCTTGAAGCCCACATGGGTGACAATACTGTTTGACAGGAAAGGGAGAGGTTAAAAATCCACATTCAAATGCTTTCAGGTCTCTGCCAACAAATGGCCACAGGCTGTCTGCCATCTCCCCTTTGCCTGTGTTGACATAAAGTGGCTTCCCAACTCAGCAGCAAATCGAGGGGCAGAGGTCTCATGTGAGAGCAGTCCCATTACTGGACATTTGTTCAGCTGTCGGGACTGACAGCTCCTCTTTTGGCCCCAGCTGCCCCCTGGGTGGGTGTCCCACTGCACAATAAAAAAGGTGAGTTGGCTGGAGACATCCACACCGTGACAACAGGAGGGTTAACCAGCACTACCCACACCTGAGTGTCACCAACACAGGGTTAACCAGCACTGCCCACACCTGAGTGCCACCAACAGAGGGTTAACCAGCACTGCCCACACCCGAGTGTCACCAACAGAGGGTTAACCAGCACTACCCACACCTGAGTGCCACCAACAGAGGGCTAACCAGCACTGCCCACACCCGAGTGCCACCAACACTGCCCCATATTGGGCACAGAGGTCCCTGTTCCAGCACCCACCTGCCAGCCAGCACTGGCTGTTAAAAGGACCTTCTGAGCTTTTTGCTAGCAGAATTTGAATCACAAAGCCTCTCTGTGCTACTGCCACTGCAATGAATTCTGCGTTTACAGCTCAAATAGTTATGTTGTTACCTGGAAAAAGCTTACTTTTAGGAAACTGTGATGCATGATGGGCTTCTCCCAGGAATCCAAAATGAAAAATACCATTTATCTATTGGCTGCTGTTAATTGTTTGTCAACACATTACTTGCTGTACTGCCTCAGTATTGTGGATCACCTATGTAGAAGTGACCCTGCTTTTACAGACCTAATGTTTTTTTTTTTTTTCTACAGCTAAGGAGACAAGAAAACAAATTAATACTTCTCATTTACTTCAGCAATTTCCTACAGCTACCTCACAATAAAATACTAGCATATATTGGCATTAAAGCTCATCATTAAAATTATAATAATAAAATATTTCCTTTATAAAAACAGTACTTTAACAAAGAGCTTCAGGAGCAACATATGGACACTCTTGGCAGAATTTCCATATCTGGTTAATAACAAACAGGATGTTTAGGCTCTTCAAAAAAGCAGTCAGGCTGTTACAAGAACTGACATTCCCATTGACTACAATAGAATTTTATGGATTGACTCAATAAATCAATTTTTAAGTACTATTTCGTTATTAGGAACAACATATCTGTTACAATGGTTATGTTTAGTCATGTTTTCAGCACTGAAGCCCATCCTACCAGATGCCTGCACCTTGCTGCCTGTTGCTCAACAGCTCCAGGGCTCCCTGGTGCCACGGGAATGTGACACATGCCCTTGTGTCACACTGCCAGTTCTAGACACAGGACCTGGCCAGAATGGAAATAATCTCAGATATATGATGGCAATTGTGACAAAAGTTTTGAAACAGTCTCCCAGAAACTATGGGCATTTTTGTAGGTATATATTGTAATAATATGGATGCTACCTGTGTATTTGCATTAGCCCCTATTTTCCTGCTTGAAGAAAAAAATGCTTACAGTTTATTTTGCTTTTAAAGGTCATTTTCTGTAAATGTTCATTCCTCAAGTGTGAAGACTGAAGGTGATGCTCGGTGTCGAGACTGAATCAAGCACTGAGCCAATTCCCAGTTTCATCACACAGTATTGCCTGCTGAATAGTAACTATGTTATTTAGAGGATAAAGCCTGTGAGGATGCTAAATCTGTGAACTTCTTGCTTTGTTTTCCCAGGCAAATGGGTTTGGTTTTTTACCAGCAAGAGGAAAAATGTATATTATCTATCTTATTGTGTTCAGATCTTCCTTTCAAATTCTATCTTCAAAAATTCTGCTATGTCTTCTTTTAATGTTGTGTTCTGCCCAAGTGGAAAATATCTTTTTAGGATAACCAAACAGTGCAGGAAACGGATAAGACAGCACAGACTCTTTCATTTCTAAGCCACTGATTCAAATCCAGACTGATTAGGGCACAGAAGGGAAATTGTTCTCCCACACTGGTGGTTTTTCAAGAGCTCAAGTGTAAAGATACGAGTGTCTTAGACAGCTCCTAAATGGACAGATATTCACAGCACACAGAATATAATTTGTAATGCTCATCACTTGCATCTTTGATGGCCTTTCCAGTGAGATTATCAGCATCTCCCTGGTCCAGAATGCAATAGAGTTTTCATTCCAGAAAAATTGAAATAGTGGAATTATGATGTAAAAGTGTTATGCATGTGACTACTACGTCCTACTCCCTGAGGACTTCAGTCTTACTTCTTATTGCCACCCAAAAACGAAATTCACGTAAAACCTGTGCTCTGATTCTCTGATACTGCACTGATGGGGACTCCTGTGAGTGTTTTAACATGTGTCTTGCTCATTGCTTCTACTCTCCACAGTTCAGTGCAGTTAAAGCACTAGAAAGATATCAGAAACATTTCCAAAATCAAGCTCTTGTAATAATTTTCTGTAAAAATACCTAAGCTTAGCTCAGATCTCAGTACCTCGAGTACATTATTGTAAATTTAGTGATTAAACAAAGATTGCAGTGTTGTCTAAGTATCTTCATACTGCAATGGTTGCATTAAAAATGCCTCTTTAGGGTAACCTCTTAACCAGAACTCTATTTTTTAAAGACTTTTTAAGTTCTCTTCTTATGTTTTAGTTTCCAGTCATTTTAGCAAATATAAACCTTAAGAGAAAAGGAAATTTTAATGGTAAGGTATGATTTGCTTCATATAAAAACATAAAGCATTCAAAGCTTGTCATGAGAATTAAATTATAATGGGAAGGAATTCACTGCATTCCTGTAGCCTCTAAGTAATAATAAAGTCAACTTGATCTGAAGCTTTATGAAGAAAAATTCAATCAAAATTTTAGAGTTTGTTGGGGTGTTTTCTTAGGAACCTATACAAATGGGAGGGAGATAATGATAAAATTTCCAGCTAAGAAAAAGTGGTTTTTTTGACTGACAAGTATATTCTTCCTGAATGGACTTTGAAAATTTAAGTGAAACAAACCAACCAGAAACAGAAATGGAACAGCAAAATTCCCCACTATCAACTGCTTGATGTTGGAACCCAGAAAGCAGAGAATATTCCTCTGCATGTTTTAAAGGATCCAAACCCTCTGACAAATCCTGCTTTTAACCTTTGTCCTTGGAAAGGGCTTCCTAAGCTTCGGGATGAGACAGAATTTTCATTAAGGTAAATTAGGTAGTAGCATAATATGTAATTTATCACAGGGTGAGAAATGTAGATTTAGGGTTTGTTAGAAAGGTAAGTGAATGAAGACAGGATGGAGGATCCTTGCCATTTTTAGGCTTCTTCCTCCTTCTTCATCTACTCCATATTCTGCAGTGTTGGGTCACTAAATGATTGGTCAGAATTTACCACAGTGCAGTGTTACAGGAATAGAAGTTTAGTTAGTAACTGGTAGAAAAGTAGAAATAATTTACGTTTTGGGTGATAATTGGGTAAATTATCTTTAAAAGAACCTTGAATCTGTGTGTTAGAGGCTCTTTGGTGTCCTTTCTCCTTTGTGCTAGGCTGGTGTNCCTCTGCATGTTTTAAAGGATCCAAAAGGAAACAAATCCTGCTTTTAACCATTGTCCTTGGAAAGGGCTTCCTACGCTTCGGGATGAGACAGAATTTTCATTAGGGGAAATTAGGTAGTAGCATAATATGTAATTTATCACAGAGTGAGAAATGTAGATTTAGGGTTTGTTAGAAAGGTAAGTGAATGAAGACAGGATGGAGGATCCTTGCCATTTTTAGGCTTCTTCCTCCTTCTTCATCTACTCCATATTCTGCAGTGTTGGGTCACTAAATGATTGGTCAGAATTTACCACAGTGCAGTGTTACAGGAATAGAAGTTTAGTTAGTAACTGGTAGAAAAGTAGAAATAATTTACGTTTTGGGTGATAATTGGGTAAATTATCTTTAAAAGAACCTTGAATCTGTGTGTTAGAGGCTCTTTGGTGTCCTTTCTCCTTTGTGCTAGGCTGGTGTAAAGCCTGGTGTGCAGAAATTGCTGATAAGGAAAAAATAAACAACCTGGAGAACGAGAACAACCAAGAGTCCTGTTTCTTTTATACTTAACATAGATTTAATGAAAAAGGCCTTCCCTATCAGGGAAGAGACATGTGGGAGAGGTAGAACTCCTACAGCTGGAGGAAGCCCAAAGGATGTACCAGAGGTAGGTCCACTTCTCCAGTTCTATCTCTTGGTCTAACTAGAAGCTGTCACCTCATCTGGCAAACCATTCCTGTGGTGTCTGTAGACCACTGTGCTCAGCAGAATGTTTCTGCAGCCGTGCTGAAGTGCTCTGCAGAGGTTCCAGCACAGCCTCAGCTCTGGCAGGCCGGGCAGTGCGAGGGAGGGAACATCGTGCCCCGGCCCGCTGGAAACCAGCACGGCACCGCTGCCGCTCACCCGATAAAGGGCAGCAGGACACTCAAAGCCTGCATTCACACCCTGCCCAGTTTCAGGGTCATCCCAACCAGCACTTTGACCTGTTCCCACTGAAAATGTTTCTGTTCCTGATGGCAGTAGGCGCCCTCCCACCTCCCATGGCCCAGTTCAGAGCTGAGCTGCCGGAGCTTCATGTCCCAAATGCACCCCCAGCCTTACAGGGTAAAGAACTGCTCTTATTCCCTTCTGAACCAAAGGAAACTCTGCACTGCTGGGAACTGAGCTGCTGAAAATCTGTCAGCTTCATGGTTCAGGCTGTTTCTGCTTGTAAAGGAAAGGGTACAACATTTGCTAATAGATTTCATATTGGTTATTCAGATGTATTGTTATTTGGCTGAAGTTTATTCATATTGTTTTCTAAATCTCAGTGGTTTAAACAAAATAAAAAAGCTATGTCTCATCACAGCTCCAATAACTGAGCATATGGTGTAGTCATAGAATTTTATTACATCCCTATTCTTCCTATTCTCAAGCTTACTGTCAAAATATTAAAACTTGGTTCTCTTCTAAAGTAACAAACATTTTCTACAGGGGTTTTGTTGTTTTTCTTTCTCATAAATTCATAAAGAGCTCATAAATATTCTCACTAGTACTTCTGAGCAGTAGGCAAATACTTTTGGCAGGAAAATCCATCTCAGCAGTTCGGTGTGTTCAGGAGTGCCTCATTGCCCTGAGCCCTGCTCAGCTGCCAGGAGATCTCCCAGCAGAGGGGAGAGGTCCCAGCCCAGGCAGTGGGGAGAGGCTGGGACATGCTGAGACCATGCCAGCTTAACTCATACCACTGGCCTCTTCTTGCTCTAACAAAGTCCCTGATTGCTGCTCAGGCTGCGAAAACTGGGAGATGTTTTAGCTCCACAACTGATGGGGCAACAGAATTTTTTATTTTAAAATAAAAATGGAAAAAGCCTCTGCTTCCTGCTTTAGGGATACTTAACTGACTCCTTTTCAAGCTGGTCTCTCTCTTTTCTTCCTCAGAGCCCTCAAATAAAACTTGCATGCCCAAATATGCACAAAACAGCATCCACTGACTTTCCAAACCATGCACAAATGTCCCAAAAGTTGTGAACAACCAGCAACCACTTCTAGACCTGCTGCTTTCCCTGTTCCTGTGTATTAAGTGTAGGCCAAGGCAGAAAGCACTTTTCACCTTTAATTAAAATGCAGCCTTTCACCTGTAACTGAAATGCAGCCATCCACAAGGGAAACAAGCAGCTTTTCTATCACTCACAAAAATATTGTCCACATACTAAGCAAGGAAAGAGTAAGAGATGAGAAAATACTTTATCATAAATGTGCTAAGACAGTGGCAATCACACAAAAATAGTGGGAAAAATGCTCTCATTAGAATTTCAAAGATCAAAACCTCATTGCTTTAGAGCAACACAGAGAGCTGAAGATGCATCTTTTGATTTGCAAGTTAGTGCATTCTTCACAATGCTCTCCAATCAGAAAACTCAGGGTGTGTAATAAATCTTGTAGTCTTTAAATTTACATTCACATGAAATATGTAAATACAATTAATTACATTTTGTTTATCTGACTGGTAAAATTTTTTTACAGTAGGACCAGAGCTCCACTGTGGTGGATGCAGAGTTATCTCCCTCCCAAGGCTCTGTAACCAATGGTGAGGGAGTTGTTCATTGTTGTCCTGCCCTATCTGCCCCAGAATCATCCACCCTGGATGTGGACACAGCTCTTCTGCATTAGTCACAAGAGAATTCGTTGTCAGTGCAGGCAGACTGGATCACAGCTGGATCTAAGACCTGAAAATAAATTTGGGCAGTGCCTACAGTTCAGCACAGAGCTGAGGAGCACTGGTTAATTTGCATTTTTTTCTTGTATTAGGAATAACAGAAGGATTGAATTAAAGTCATATTACACATCTGACAACACAAACAAAAGGACTTGCATTTGCATCCATGGAGGGATGTCTCTAAATAAGAGACAGGTCTTGCACAGAGACATTGCCTCTCTGAAGGTGACCCTTCTCCCTAATGTTTGAGTTTTCCTCGAGAAATGAGATTATCTTTGAAGTGAAAAATTTACAGAAAGGGAAGAGAATAAAGCACTCTAAGGACAAGCCAGCAGGGCAAAAAACTGCCAGCTCTATTCCAGCACTGACAGCAGAGCACTGCTTAACTCCAGCACTGGATGTATCTACACATTCTTTTATGTAAGAATTCTGGAGGTGTCAATTCCTAAGGCAAAATATTTCTAGACTTCTGCCCAGCCCATAACCACATAATCCTTTCAAGGGGAAAAAAGTATTTCAGTTGGATTTAGTAATGTGGACGGAGAATTATTTTCACTTTAAAATAAATAAATACATTTGATGTAAAACTGAATGAGTTTGGCTTGAGTATGACTGATTTTGGAAGTGATCACACATCTCAGGTTTTCAAGGCTGGAGAACAGGAACAAAGTCTTCCTTCAACTAAGATTTTTCTGGACGTTTTCTTTGTTTCTAAGACCTTCCTAAGATTGTTCCTGCCTTGAGAGAAATGCAGTAATAAAACACAAGACCTTTATGTGCATTTGAAACAGCTCAGCATGGACCTGTGCCCATGATTGAGACAGGAAACCAACCCAAAATAATATTTCTAGTAACTAACCCATAGGCTTACTTTGTTAAGAAATGTAAGTCATTATTTTATTTGATACTTAAAGAATTGTAAACAATCCATCTGAAACACTCCTGAGGTGTCTCTAGTTATATTAATCCAGACTATGTGGGGCATCCCTATTGCCTTCACTACAGGTAAGGCAGCTCCACCAATTAAAAGTCTGCCCTATTGCCTTCAACTCTGAAGGAGGAAAAATGTTCTGAGCCACAAAGCCTGTGCAAACGTATCTCAGCATGTTAGGCTGATGGGGGTGACAAACTGTCAGTGACAGCAGCAATGTCCTCACACACTGCTGGGAGACAAAAAGCAAAGCCTATATTTACAGGTTTGTGGGTACTCAGCCCAGCTCTTCCCAAGCAGGCAGATCCAACTGATGATAACAGATTTCAGTTTTAACCAAGTAAGAGTACATTTGGTTCAAAGATTCAACTAAAACGATTTAGAAAGGACAAGTTTTATGAGCATTTTTTCAATAGACACTTTGCCACTTGGTGCCCACGGCAATTTGCAGATGCAATCCTTTGTTTGCACGAATCTCTGGAGTCTTGCTATAGCACCCCCTGACATCAGCGCCCCCAGCTTATTGTGCCAATAAATCCTGATTGCTCAGCTGGAGAACATCCTCCACCAACATCCTCTGGTGAGGACACCACCTTTCCTGTGGAGATTGGGTAGAAAAACAACAACCCACATCACAATATCCAGCCTGTGGCCCAACTCCCGTGATTCCAGTGTCACAGCTTTCCTCGGACACGCAGCCTCTGAGAAGAGCCTCCTCAGACATAGTGCCCTGAGTTAATACTGAATTGTATCCCCATTCGTCTATTTAACTCAGAAATAAGTTTTGCACCTTTAAAACCAGATCTAAGAGTAAAAAGGGGAGAAAGAGAAGCAGTGAAATGTCTAAGACAATTCATTTCAAAACACAAAGATAAAAGTTTTCAGCTTTCCTTCACACACGGCCTACGTTGCCTGCAGCGCAGACAGCAAGAGCAAACTCTCCTTAGCTACTAAAAGCTATTTTTTTGCCAGCTAAAGCAGAAAAGTTCTCCAGACTGTGATTTTTTTTTTTTACCTTTTTCTTAGAATTACTCAAACCTACTCTAGACTAAAACCCAGAAGAACACCAGGAACTCAAATCTGTGGCCCACCAGGTCTGGCCTGGGCCAAGCATTTCCCAGCAGCAGAGGGACTGACGACTACTGAGTGAGCCAAGCTACAGCCCACGAGAGGGACTTTCTGAATTTATCATCTCTTCAGAACAGCAAAAAGTTTCCTTGTTTAATATTGTTCATTTGTTGTATTAAAAAGTGCTTTACCTGTT
>VYXF01007843.1:94930-161649 GCA_013397295.1 Polioptila caerulea | reverse complement strand
ATTCTGAAGAAGGAAAAATGTTCTGAGCCACAAAGCCCGTGCAAACGTATCTCAGCATGTTAGGCTGATGGGGGTGACAAACTGTCAGTGACAGCAGCAATGTCCTCACACACTGCTGGGAGACAAAAAGCAAAGCCTATATTTACAGGTTTGTGGGTACTCAGCCCAGCTCTTCCCAAGCAGGCAGATCCAACTGATGATAACATATTTCAGTTTTAACCAAGTAAGAGTACATTTGGTTCAAAGATTCAACTAAAACGATTTAGAAAGGACAAGTTTTATGAGCATTTTTTCAATAGACACTTTGCCACTTGGTGCCCATGGCAATTTGCAGATGCAATCCTTTGTTTGCACGAATCTCTGGAGTCTTGCTATAGCACCCCCTGACATCAGCGCCCCCAGCTTATTGTGCCAATAAATCCTGATTGCTCAGCTGGAGAACATCCTCCACCAACATCCTCTGGTGAGGACACCACCTTTCCTGTGGAGATTGGGTAGAAAAACAACAACCCACATCACAATATCCAGCCTGTGGCCCAACTCCCGTGATTCCAGTGTCACAGCTTTCCTCGGACACGCAGCCTCTGAGAAGAGCCTCCTCAGACATAGTGCCCTGAGTTAATACTGAATTGTATCCCCATTCAACTATTTAACTCAGAAATAAGTTTTGCACCTTTAAAACCAGATCTAAGAGTAAAAAGGGGAGAAAGAGAAGCAGTGAAATGTCTAAGACAATTCATTTCAAAACACAAAGATAAAAGTTTTCAGCTTTCCTTCACACACGGCCTACGTTGCCTGCAGCGCAGACAGCAAGAGCAAACTCTCCTTAGCTACTAAAAGCTATTTTTTTGCCAGCTAAAGCAGAAAAGTTCTCCAGACTGTGATTTTTTTTTTTTACCTTTTTCTTAGAATTACTCAAACCTACTCTAGACTAAAACCCAGAAGAACACCAGGAACTCAAATCTGTGGCCCACCAGGTCTGGCCTGGGCCAAGCATTTCCCAGCAGCAGAGGGACTGACGACTACTGAGTGAGCCAAGCTACAGCCCACGAGAGGGACTTTCTGAATTTATCATCTCTTCAGAACAGCAAAAAGTTTCCTTGTTTAATATTGTTCATTTGTTGTATTAAAAAGTGCTTTACCTGTTTAATAAACAAATTTTTCCACTTCCCTCCAAAGAAATCTTCTTTCTTGAACCAGTTAAGAGAGAGACCATTTAAATTTACTTTCATAAAAAAGACCCTGTTTAAAGGTTTCTTCCCAAATTTACCCTAAAAAATCCAAATACACATGGACCTTTTCCACAACTGGAAACAGGGTTGGTTTCTCCTTTGGCTATCTTCCCAAACTCAGAGACTCTAAATTTGAAAGATGTTTCTTCTAGCTCATCACGGCAGTCCCTTTATATACTCTACTAAAGTCATCACGCTATTAAAACATTTACTTGCAGCAAACCTAATTTTTGTTCACTGTAATTGTTTTTGTAAAATGCTTTTGAGCTTTCCAAAGCTCTCTTCTATTCTCCAATGTGGGACCCACACATAAGGCACACCCTGCACCACAGAAAATATCACAGGCTAAAAGAAATTCTGCCACTTACAAATCTTATCTCCAAAATCTGATGTTATTTATGCCTCAGGTAATAAACTCAAATAAAAAACTAAATCAGTGGGGTCCTCTAAAAACAAACCCTTCCTGTACTTCAGCTTCTGCAGCAGGTGAGAAGGCTCAAGTGTATAAAATGCCTTGAGATGCAGAGTTAAGAGGTGGCATATTAGCCAGAGGCAAAGACATTAAGAATTATTTGCAGAAGTTATGTAGCCACACAATTCTAAATATTTTTCAGCTCTGGATTGGTACTTGTTGCATCTAGCATCTTAAACTGAGAAGCAATTTTAAGATATAATGATATATAATTATTTTGTTCAGGATTTTTTTTTTTTTACTCCTTGTATGTGTTATACTACACAGCCTACAAGTCTGAAAGTTGTATTTTGCTAACGAAACTGTAGTTTAATAGACAAAACTATTGGCCTGTTTTAATACAGTGCAGTGTAGAGGTGATTTTTAAGTCCAAGACAGTAGTGACATTTCTACATTTACCTTTGTTTGCACTGGAGAAAGCACAAGTTTTTGACAAGTACCTAGTAACAACTAGAGTTTCTGATAAACCACAAATACTCCAGATAAATATTAAATCATTTGCTAAGGGAAAGCAAACCACATTGTAAGGAGAGAGAGCAACAAACACCACTATGCCTTTCTGTGACTTCTGTTCCCTTACAGTTTCTTCAGAGTTACACTGATCCTCATAACCATGGTGCAATCAAACCCACTTGATGCAAAAGGGCCACGGTTGTGCACTAGCTGCAATCATAATATAGGCTCCTTTGTCCCCTGCTGAAGGATTATGAAGATTTCACAAAGCTGCTTCCTGCCAGAATTGCCAAGAAGTCACTTCCAGCTACACACAAGGTGCTTTCCTATCCTTCCATTCATTGGCATTCACCTCAGTGACTCACAAGGAAGGATTAAAGTTGTACAGTGGAAGTTCACTGAAAGCCAGATTCTCCTTTTGTAAGCATAACAACCCTTCTGCAATTTCTCCAATTTGCTTCCTGTAACTGATTCTTGTTCCAAACAACATCAGAATGTTCCCACTGGCTTGGACCAAAATAGCATTCCCCATCCAAGGTTCAGTCACTGACCATGAGAGTTAGCAGGTGCCTGGAGAATAAGAACGTGCAGTGCAACTTAACCAGCTTAAGAGTCTGTTGACTCACAGATTTTATTTCTGTGACTAAAAGGCTTCGGAACATTTTTCTTCCATGGATTTGTCTGATTGCAGCATCCCATAACAGTAAGTTTCATGGTTTAAAAACATGCTGCTGAAAAGTGCCTTCTTTTCAACTGATTCTTGACCTGTTGTCTTCTATTTCATTGGATTTGTATTAGTTCTTAAATGGAAGGAGTATTTTTTCCCTATTTATCATCTTTCTTCCGTATACCATTTCAGAAACTACTCTCCCCCTTCAATCCTTTCCTTTCTAGGATGAAAAGTCACAACCAATCAACTCTCGTCTTGTAGTGAAAATGTTTCCTACCTTCAACCACCCTTGTCATCATTCTACAATTTTCCCATTCAGAGCACAGTCAAGTTTTCTCTCCTAACACACACAAAAATCTCAGTTTTTAACAAGTGGCGAATGAATTTCAGGTAACGTAAAAGAAATGCATTTGTGTGGTTTTATTTAAAACACTTCACTTTCTTCAGATCCAAGAGTTTTTTATCCCCTCCTATCGTCACAGGAGAAACCCATGAATCCCACAACCAGATTCTCAGGTGAAACTCACAGCATCCTACCACACAATGTCCTTGCTCTGCTCTCTGTCTTTCCCTCATTTCCTGAAGTGCCATTCAAACAACTCTGGTGGAAAACAGCTCTGGTGATTCAAGACAGTTAATTCCAAATCTGGTAAGGACCGAGGGAATTCTAGTTACTGCAACAATCTTAATGCCTGCAAAGCAAGCAGCTGTATGGATGTTTACATGGAGGCATCTCCTTTCCACTGAGGATTTTTATTATTAAAATTTAAATCCATGACCTACAGGGATCTGAATCACGGCCAAAGTAATTAGAAACACTTCTAGAGGCTTTACTGACCTTTGCTTCTGACCTATAAGGAATCACAAGACGTTGAACCAGCTGATGTCACCGTATCCCTGAATCACACCTTGCGTCTTAGAATCACAGAGTCATTGAGGTTGAAAAAAACCTTTAAGATCATCAGCTGAACAATTTTGAAACAATAAACCCCACCAAAACTAAGACTGACAAGAAAATAACTCCTAAAAATATATCTTAGCAACCAGGAGATTGCTACACTGGTGTTATGCCAGTGTCAGCACTAACTGAAACTCTGCTACCACAAATTATAAAGCACCTTTGCAGGTTTCCAAATGCCCAGTCAAATCCCACACTAAACAGAGACAGTGACTGTTCAGTTTAAGTGAAACTTTGAACATGTTTACAATAAATTTTGCAAGCTTTAAACTTGTATGATGGCAGCACTTAAAACACTGATTTACCCTCTGACTCAAATGAAGAATGCTCAAGGTTGACTCGAATAACAACATCTTGCAGGGTTTCTCAGAGACAGGTAAAGATTACATAAGGCAAAATAATTGATGAAGAAATGGTGCATGACCACCTATTCCTCTCCTCACTTGTGGTGCAAGTGCAACTTAAAGGTTTTCCTTAGCTCCAGGCTCTTACTTGTACTTACAAAATCTTTTCCTGGCCAATTCCAATTGAAACAGATGACAGTGATAAGGAAAGACAGTTTATTTGACAGTTACTATCCAATAACTTAGTATCCCACAGTACTTTCTAAGCTATTCACAATGGAAGCGATTTTGAAACAAAAGACTCGTCCAAAGTTTGCCAAAGTCTAGACCCAAGTTCCCAGCACCAATCTGTCTGCACTGGTGGAAGGACAATAAACAACTTGAGAACTCGAGAGCTCATTAGGGAACTGTTTTTAATATCTACATATGAATCGCTCCCTAGAAATTCCTTAAGCCACCCTGGCCCCTCATTATTTTATCTTTTTACTATTTTGTACTAGGAGATAACAAACACACAAACTGGAAAGTGTACAAGGACATGAAACCCACCTCTGCTGAGCTCTACCACAGCATAATATACCTAATAAAAAACACCAGAATGGATGCTGGTTGTCTGTGTCTTTCTTTGACTGCACATTTTTAGAACTTCAGTTTTTCCCCTAACTATGAATTACAAAGGAAATCCACTTTGCAAGTTATTTTCATGCTACAGAAAGGACAAATAGACAAAGTGACAGAGATGAGCCTTGTACTTTACATTCAGCCCTTTCCCACCTGCTGCCCAACCTGCAACAGAAGACAGTCTGACTATGGTCTATGAAAGCAAATACAGCAGAGGAAATGTGGCACAAACCAACACAAAACACAAACTGGAGATTGGCAGTGCAGGAAAGCTGCCATGCAATCACATGGCTGAGGAATTCAGCCCAAAATTTCTGAGCTCTATACAGCACTTTCCACACAGATCCTTCCTTGCAATCACTCCCATCATAACCATGAGCAGCAACCTTCAACAAGAAACAACCTTTCCTCATACCTTGGCCCCTCCACTCCCTGCAAAAAGCTTCCCTCAGCCCTGCAAAGCTCTCTGTGTCAGAATGGGGGCTGCATACCCTTGAACAGACACCTTCTTGCAAGCATAGACAAACTTTACTCAAAATCTACAAATCCTGCAGTTCTCCACTTACCTATCCAGAGTGTCCTGAGGCACTTTACTCCCTCCAGCTCTGCTGCTGACACTGCTGTTCTTGTTGGCAGTCATGGTCATTTCTGCTTTCTAGAAATGTGGATATCTGTGAGAAAAAAAGTGAATTAAGCTTCAACAAGCCCAAATGACAATTAACTCCTTGAACTACTATGCTGTATGAAGGCAAGATTCCAGGTTGCTTTTCATTCTATAAAATGCAATCAGTGTAGTTCTGATCCTGCCAAACTAAACCCTACCCCTCTACTGCTGCTGTTGCACATCCACAGCCAAGTTCATCAGAGCCCAGTGTTATAAATGGCATTGACTTATGGGAAGTAGGTGTGTGCTTCAGGTGCTGGCCTGTCTGATGAACAGAGCTTGATACCAAGGTCACAAAATATCACAGGCTTGGTGTGGTTTCTCCGTCCGTCAGAGTACCTGGAGATCCCAGCAACAGCCCTGTGTGATACTTGCAAACACCATAGCTGTGACTGGAAGTTTGACCACACCACAGCTAGCCCAAGGAATAAAGAAAACTTTCTCACCTTTAAAGTGCAGCTCTATTATGGAAATATTTTCTAATAGTGAAATTTATTCAGTGATGGACTTTCGAATATAATTTTCAAATCTGATTGTGATGTGAAAATATCACAAGCAGTTTCCTCTATTGGCCTTGCTCTTTGAGTAAAGCTGTCTTTGGACACTTTTAAATCCTCAGGTAATATAAAGAGTTTTTATCAATTCCTAGCTGGTTTTTTTAGTCATTTGGTAATCCCGAAAGCAGTGAATTTCATTTCAGCCCTGTATATAAAGTTAGGTGCCCAAAACATGGGTCTCACTTCTGTGACATTGCTGTGCACTGGCAAAGAAACAGCCCAGTACAGGATTTATTCTGTCTTTATTGTCCTGTCTTAATAGCAACGTCATGCTGTGGCTGAAGGGAGAACACAATGGTATGAATAAAGGCCAGGATGTCATCCAAGGGATGCAAAAGCAGGAATCCCTAATATCATGCCCCTCCACTGACTATATCCCATGTTTCTCCAGTGTAAAGCACAGCTCTTAGTGGCCATTGCTACTGTCATTATAATCCCTTGAGAAATATTTTGCAAAATGAGGGAGGAATGTATTTTCACGTCATAAGAAGATTCCTAAAATGCCAGCAGAGTCCCTTGAGAAAGAAAATGAACAGTATTTACTCCACCTGATGCTACAGGAGTCATTTATGAAGGATTCTGTGGCTCTGCTGGCACCGGTCTGGGTGGTTTCTGAGATGCTGCTTAGTTTGTAAACTAAAATATCTACCACGGTTTACAGCAGTGCCACCCAGGGTCTGACCAGAACTACCAATTTTTACGACCATTAACAGCACAGCTAATGCAAAAATAAGGAGTGTTATGAAACTTCTTGTTTACTCAGACCCACAGGAAGTCCAGACTGCTTGAGAAGCCACTGTAATGTGATGCTGCAAAGCAAACTGGGGACTGACAACACACAAAAATCCCAGTGCTAACAGATCTATCACAGTCAAAGGACATTCTCTAAACTACTTTATTCCAAGCAGTTCTGCCGCAAGTGCAGTCGGAAAATTTGCAGATTGCAGCTCCAGAGGCAGAGTCATTCACGCTCACCACAGACTCCAGGTCTACTTGTCCTTCTCCGCTGTCTTGTATCAATTTTCCCAGATTAGGTAAGACTTTGTTTCCCCTGGTTGGTAACATTCTTTTTCTGCACTGAAGCTCCCTAAATTCCTCCAGTGCCTGATTGTTATTATTAGCGTTACATTATCAAGATTACAGGACTGTTACAGAACTGCCTGTTCCGACTGGAAAAGGGATTGCTCAGGACAAAAAAGGAAGCCTGCTAACGCTGGCCAAGCTTTCTAGGACTGTGCATTCCACAGGGAGTAAGCAGATTTTTTAATGTTTTCCACTCATCCGTTCAATACTTTTACTGTGTTAAATCTAAATCACTTACTAGCATTTAATGTGAGAAAAGTAAGAGACATAAACACGGCATAAGGAGAACAATAACTGTTAGCATGTCTAACATTGATCTTCCAAGATTTGCTTTTCTGTTCAAGACAAAGATAAGCTAAAGAGACCCTCAAAAAGATGGAATACTGACCTGACACTTTAAAAAATATATAGTGTGCTTTTATGCTGCTGTTTTCGAGAGGCCACTTTTCCCATACCTAAAAATCAGATGGGGGGACAGAGGGGCATGAACGAAAAGTATGTCAAAGATTAAAAACTGTCACCAACATTTGAAAGAAGTGATTATTTAAAGTTACATTTCAAAACCACCTTAAATGTCAAGCAGAACAAAGTGGTTTGTTCTCAGCTAAAGATAAATTAAGTTCCTAAAGACAATTTCTCAAGATATGTCAGATTTACTGATATAAGTGTGTTTCTTCCCATACAGTTGAGCCTATGATATATATGGTAATATCAACTGACTTTTCTATTCAATTTTCCCTTAATGCTTATTTTGGATGAATATTTTAATGCAGGTGATGCTGGTATCATCCCAGCATATGCAGAGAAAATGCAAACATGAACATGGCAGAAAAGTATTCAGCCACTTACAGAGGTGTCTGTAAGGAAGGACTTATATCACCCCAAAAAACCCATCCACATCATCCCAAAAATAAAGGTAAAAAAATTAAACAGAGACAAAGAAACAAGGAAAGAAAATTTAAACTAAATGTTAGGGTTATGCAGAAAGTTATTTTAGAGCCTTCAAAGGAGTCTGACAGCCTGTAAGTTTATTCAATCTTTGTAAGGTTAGAATCACATCCCTTGGGCTTGGGTGAGAGCATTCCACATTACAGTATTTGCAAATTATTCTTCAAAAAGCAATGGAAACCAAAATATCTCTAGTATTGTGACATACTGTTAAAAACAAATCCAGAAACAGTCATGTCACACAGATACCTGCATAGCCTCACAAACCATTTAAGAAACCTGGTCTAAAAGTGCAGAATTGTGTTTTATTTATAAATGTAAAAAATTCATCTGAAACCCTTATTTCGTCACAATTTGTGCTTTGCTGCAGACATGGTTTCACTAATTTCACTAGGATAGCTCTCAAATTGGCAATTTATTGAGCCCAAATGGTAGAATCATTACATCAATTTTGCCTAAAACCTCCACAAACCATTTATCCGGATCAAAAAGTAAAGATGACAGACAAATATGAAAAATGGTGTGATGGCAACAGGAGATCTGCTGCTCATACCAGGCAAGGTTCAGCATCCTGACTGAAAAGGGCTGCTGCAAGGCAGATGTTTCCTAACAGCTCTTTATCATTATAAGAAGATCCAATGATAGAATATTCTTTATGGATCCTCTTCCCCCTGTTAATGGTATACTTACACTTTTAAAATTAAACTGTGGCTTGGAGCTTTTTTATGGGGCATTGAAAGCCATCACTTTGGGCTAATGAACAGTACAGCACCATTGAGTATCTAATTCCATCAACAGGTGTTAGCAGGGGAGGGGTAAACCCTCTGCTCCTGCCCTCTGCAGTTTAAAATTATTCTTAATTTGGAAGCACGCACTCTCAGTCCCACTAATGAAAAAATGGATTTCTTTTTTTTTTTTTTTTTTACTAAAAGCTGGGAATGGGAGTGGGTTGAGGAGTGAGGCTTGAAACAAAAACCTGAGAAATCAAGGCAACACAGAATGCTTTAATTGCTTTAAAACTTCAAGAAAACCTCCTGCTTTCTAATACACAGTGTCCATCAGTTAGCACATTCCAAGAACTGATTCCTTCCTCTCCTTCTGTGGAAGGTGAATATCATTGAATCCAGAAGAAGAATTTATATGTGGTGTCTGATGCCTTGTAAAGGAAGCCCCTGAATGTTTGTTCCCAAGCCCTCTCCTGGCATTATCACTAACATGGCTTGAGATCTTGAGTTCTGAAGCTTTTTCATGCACATTTCCTTCCCCTTGAAATTTCACTGATCTGGGATCTGGAAAATATGGGAAAATATTACTCCTTTTGTCTGCCCCGCAGGGCAGAGACCTGGAGACATAACAGGAAGTCATAACAGGGAAGAGCTACAGGCTGCTAAAACCAACTCACATTTTTGAAAAATGACAAAAAATACAAACTTTCACAAATATATTTATAATAACCGATGTGTCTACTCATTTTTCTCTTTCTCTCTCTTTCTTTTTTCTTTTTCTCCTTCTTCTTTCTAACAGAATGACTTTAGCCATTAAGAAGTTAGCTTAACTAAGTTAATTTGCTTTTCTGAGCGCTTCAAGGGAACCCACATGTCAAGGGGTGCAGTACAGCTGAACTCTTGTTTAGGAGTTGCAGCCTGCTTTGTGGCAATTTGCCTACTCCCTTCCAGTAAAACAGATAATTATGTCCTTCCAGAACGTCAGTTCTGATGAACTGGAAAGTCCAATAAAATGTTTAAAGATTCCTGCCTTGAGAGGGCGCCTGTAGAGACTCCTGAGAACATTGTTACCAGAACCACATCAGGAATACCTGTTCTCTGGACCAGGATTAACTCCAGAGTCTCATCCAAAATATCCCTCCCTATAATCCACAGCCTGTTTTCAACCAAGGCAGTGACCAGTCTCCCTGCTAAGCTTTCATAGCTAGGTGGCAACTTCTAGCACAAACTCCCAACTATAACCAGGAGTGGTGAGCTTGGCTGCCATTGACCCTTGCAATGCCAAAACCACCCTCTCAGCAGTTCAGTCCCCACTGAACTGAACTGGTACTACTGGGTAGTTGGATGTTGCAGCACTTAGTGGGGAGGAAAGAAGTTACCCCCCTCAGGCAGGTGAAAAGCAGACACTCTGCCTAAAGCAACGACAGCTCTCCACTCACCCTTCACCCTCCTTTCCTGTTCTTCTCCCCCTAAAATGCTTTTCCCTTTTCTGATGTTCTTGTTCTTTCTTATTTTGTGCCTTTATTCTATCTTCCTCACCCTACTTCACCTTATCACTTCATTTATTTTCTCTCAAGCTATTCTTCTTCCCCCCTCCCTTTAATTGAAAATGGGCAATACCTGGTGGAGAGAACAGACCTCACCTGAAATACCCTGCAGTCCAAACTAATGGCTGAACTAGGCAAGAACTCAGTGCCAAGTTCCTCTGTTACCCTTAGCAGTCCTAGGGCAATCACAGCTTCCAAATGTTCCCAAAACAACATGAAAATCAGGGAAGAAGACATTTAGAGAAGGAGGCATAAACAGAAAATATGTCTGTTATTGAATCAGAAATTAGTATTTCCCCGTGTAGGCTAAAGAAAAGGGTCGGGTTTCAAAAAAACACATTGGCTATTTCAAGCTTAAATATCCTGATTTGAGATACCAGGGTAGAAAGGGTCTATTTAGAAACTATGCCCAACATGTATCGTAATTCTTTGGTATTATTCTTCCTTTGGTCTTTCCCTTCATCCTTAGGATTTTTCCATAAAAACAACCATTTCAGTCTCAGGAGCTCTCCTGTTCCTGTTGCTTACTTTTCAGTGAAGTCATAATGCTCTAATGCGACATCAACACCATTTGCACAATAATGAATTGCTTCTCGTGACACAAAAACCAAATCACAAATTTGCTAAGTAGTGAGAGTTGGTTAGCTTTGAGGAACAAGTATTCTTTTTGATTAATACCTCTTGTGCCACTAAGGATACGATAAATGAGAAAATAGAGTGTCATTTGTTATTTCCCACAGGGTGTGCCAGTCCCTAAAAACATCCCAATGCAATTCACAGAGTGAAAAACTGAGATGAAAGTCTTAGTAAATCTTAAAAGGAACTTCCCAGTTGAGCTGACACCATGACTGAACCCTCCTCACACCAAGGCTGACTGACAAAATCTGCCAGAGAGCTGAGAAGCATCCTGGCTTTGCAAGTGCTGTAGGTTTTGATTTGTTAGAGCATCATGTGAGGCAAAACACAGGTCACAGCCATCCTACAGAGCAAGCTGCTGTACCCACAGTTGTCAGCACACCTCCCTTCCTGCCTGTCAGGCACACATGGCTCCCACACAGAGCCCTGCTAGAGTAAGAATTATAAAATTATTAGCAGTTACAGGCCTTGCAAAGTGTTTCAATGATACATGGTGGGAGGAAGGGCAATCCTCTTTGGATACCTCAGTAAGGTCAACAAATGATATGTGGTAATACCATGAATCTCCTTCTGGTTAGACCCCTGTGTGTTAGTGACTGTTCTGAGCCACTGTCTCCCAGAAGCAGGTCCTGTCCGTGATACCCGAGCTGCCAGGGCTAATGCTTCCAGTGAAGAAACTATTAATTTGCATGGACTGTCTCAATATTATAATATAAAAGCACCCTGGGAGGATGAGGTATGGGCTGGAGACCTCATGGATGTAAGTAGAAAACACTGGCCAAAGGTCTCTTGGCTTGTACAAAGATATGAGAACACTGAGTCTGTCTCTTTAGCTCTTGGCAGTTACCCAGGGAATCTGTAGAAAGGCACACAAAAGATTTTAATTCCCCTAGAGAAGATCTTAATTCCCCTGTATCCAAAGTACATCCAGAAGTGAACCTGGACACAGGCATTATCCTAACATCCCAACAAATGGATGGCAAGTAAGTCCATTGTTTGTGTTAGGGATTTGTGCAGGAACCTTTCAGGAAGGTATCTGTTTACACTTAGAAATTACGTTCTTGCACTTAAAGCAACGTCTGCAGGATGCAGAAGCTCTGAGCTGTGTTGGAGCTCTGACATGGATTCAGTCACAGTCTTAGGAAACCTGCTCAGAGGTAAGATCTGCAAATTCAGTGGCAGAGATTAAAGTCCACCACCCACATTCTGGCATCTGGCTGAATGGCCCATTTTTTCAAAGGTACTCCTATTTTTCCTACTACCTCAGGAATCTATCCAAATCTCCAAATATCACTGCTGTACCAGAAATGGAGGCTCAATACCGGCCTGACTTGAGGAAATGAGCAGCTCTCTGATGCACAGTGGATTTCTGATTCAGATTCCCTTCATGTCTATGAACACCTTGGCTACCGCCTCCCTTTCCTTCAAACTCTGCATGCTCTGAGCCAAGACAAACAAATCCCACTCCCCTGTGTTCCCAGGATAATAAACTACAATGAGGTGTGAGCAGCCTGACTGAAAGCGTGCAGTCCATGCCCTGCCTAAGTTCCCACCTCAGATAAGCAGGTAAAGAATTATCAGAGAGAAGCATGGATTCAGCAAAATGAGCGAATCCCAGCCTCCCTCTCAGCTGCTGAAATAGAGGGTGAATGCAAATGAAGAAGCAGAGAGGAGGGGTGAGGTCCAGGCAAACATCAGAAGAGTTCAAGCCTGGTAGAGCAAAGGTGAGGTGAAGGACAGCTAACATACTATGAGAAAAACACAAATGGGAAACAAGAAAGTGAAAAGATTTTTTAGAAAGATGAAAGGGCAATAAAAAACCCCAAGTGGGAAGAGAAATAGGGCCCCCTTCTTCCCCTCCACACTGGGAACACACTTTGTGTCCCCCAGAGAAAGCAGCCCACCTTTCCTCATGCTCTGGGATGTTTTCATTCTGTGGCTAAAATCTTCCTCATGGAATAAACTTAGAATTTTTCTGAAGATACTTCAAGAAAAATGGATCTGCAACACTGAGGTAACCTGACATGAGACTTCACCAAAAGAGACAGAAATTCCTGCAGTCCTGTAAAGCAGGTGCAAGTCTGTGAGAAGTGCTCGGTGTCTGCATAGGTGGTCATTCAATACACAATCAGCAGCACTCAGCAAGCATCTCAGGCAGAAAAGCATTTCAGTTCTCTGCAACCTGCATGTATTTTCCTTCTCAAATAAGCACACTTTTGAGCCCAAAGAGGGGAGGAATGTCTGGCACTTCTGCAGTGACCATCTGGCAGAAGCACCACTCCATTTTCTGGCAACTTGACCAGAGTCTTAGAACAATTATTTCAGTTCCTGATTCAAGCACTGGAGACAGAAGATCAAGTTACATTTCTCTCCAGCCATCAACACTAATTCAGTTTTCACTAAGTCAGCCTTGTTGGAATTTCACTCTTCCACACTAAAAAAAAAAATAAAAAAAAAAGAAAAAGGAAAGTGTGAATTTACACTGAAAAGCCAGTAGAATAAACATAAGTAATTTCAAGAGTTACTTTTCACAAATGTAAAAAATGCCAGTAAGATCCAATAGAGAAGGAGCTGTTTCTTCCTAGAAAGGATATTATTATAAGATAAAATGATGAAGAACTGGATGTATTGAAAATTGAATGATATCATGGTCCTCAGTATCTCCTGGCTTTATAACAACCATGTAAAGAAGCTTTCTTCCCTTACTATCACAAGCTGATTGTGAGTAGAAGAGAACACCTATTGCTCAGTCACAGGTATACACAGCCATCAGCAGAGGCGCTTTTCCCAAGGAAAGAGTTTAGCTCCCACAGCACTGACCTTTGTCATCTGCATGAAAGGAAAGTTTCAACAAGCGACCACAAGCAAAAGTGTTATAAATCACCTTTCATCAGGCCTCGAACCATTAGCCAGAGAAACAACTGGAAACACTTAAACCTGTTTTAACATTCCTTGCAGAAGGAGGCAGGGAAACACCTCCCCATCCACCCACTGGAGCTGATTGCAGCCACCAAACCACTCTGGACAGTGGCTCCTGCCAGTGGAGTTTCTGTTGAGGATTTCTGCAGCTACAGCCTTTCCCAGCAGAGATAGAAAGCAGCAGCCACAGAAACTCTAGTTCTGTTCCCATGTGAGCTGCATCCAGAGTGGCAGAAGGGAACCACAGAGGTTTAGATGGAGGCAAACAAACAAATCCACAAACAAACTGCGAATAATATAACATATCTTTTAAACCTTCACATGCTGGGAGCTGATATTTGATGATTTGAAAGAGAGTCTCTTTTTTCCTTTTATGAGAATGATTTACATGCAGCTGTGTACATGACATGTTGGAGACTTCTCAAGAGACCAGCCGCCATTCCAAAGAACTCACACTTCTATGATAGGAATTTCATAAATGACGGCACTAACTATCTTCCCAGATGCAGGCTTGAATAGACCCACTGTGCTGGAGAGTTCTGCTGAGGGAACAATCTTTCTTCACAATCTGCAGAGCAGGAGTAAAGCTGACACAGAGGAGCATTACAGCCTGAACTCCTTCGTTCTTAGATTGGGGACAGAGAGACCCACAGGGGCTGTCAGACAAGCGCTGCCTCCGTCGCACGGGCCCGTGCAGAATGCTCCCAAGCTTCCCAAATCCCACTGCTCTGCTTGCAATCCAAGTCTGAACATCTGTAATGCCAGAGAGGGCACAGCCTCAGAAGTGTGTCAGGTGGAAAATGTGATCCCATGCCCTTACAGTAAGCTGGATGTGTCCAGGAATAACAAGTAGCCAGTGCACGCAGGAATAGGGTCCTGTTCCTTGTTTCCAGGTTGGCTGCGGTGCCATAACGTGCTACTACTTTTGTTTAACAATATTGAAACATGTAACCTTAACTTGAAATATTTGTGTGAAATGATTAATTTCATCCAGACAGCATTTGGAATGTTGCTCCGGCACCAGCATTTTTACTCAGAGTTTTAGCACGGGTGTTCCTACTTTAGCTCTGTTCAAAACTGTGAGTAAAATATAATTTAGTAGCAATTTGATTTTGCAATGATCTCATTGAAAAGGCATATGCAGCATTGCCCTTGCAAAACAGAAACAGCCACAAGATAAGCCTAAGGGACACAGATTAGCACTCTGATCAGATAAAATTTCAGCCCCTTCTCCCTTGCAGGGAATGTTTTGGCCTCTTGCCAAGCAGAAAGCATTCAACACACAGTAGGGTAAACTTGGTATAGCACCCATATGGAAATATCTTCTTCACAACAAGGCCAGGGGATAAAACCTATTATCTGAACACATTCTTACTGTGAACATGAGTGAGCCTCCAGCAGAGTTTGACTCCAACTTTCCCCATCCCATAGGAGTCCATATTTGAGCAAGCTTCAGAACAGCACTGGCACTAAAGCTGGCATTCATCTTTCTTTTCTTCTTTCCTATGGTTTTAGGCTGAGTGCAGCAGAAGTCCAGTTTGGATCTGCTCCCTATACAAAACTATTTTTATTGTTTCTTTTAAAGTGTGGTTACTATAGACAATAACTCTGCATCAACCAGACCTTCAGAATGGGACCTGTCTACTCACAACAAAAACGTCAAAGCAGATTTTGCTATGATCAACTATGGAACAGCCTGAAACTGTGTCAGGGGAAGTTTAGGTTGGATATCAGGAAAAGGTTCTTCACTCAAGAGGTTGTTGGGCACTGGAACAGCTCCCCAGGGCAGTGCTCACAGCACCAGCCTGACAGAGCTCAGGCACAGGGTGGGACTCTTGGGGTGCCCTGTGCAGGGCCAGGAGCTGGACCCCATGATCCTCATGAGTCCCTTCCAACTGAGCTTATTCTCTGATAACATATAGTTCATTTTGTGAAAGGGAAAACTGCAATTCTACTCTGCTTTCATAGAATTTATGCTTAGGCAGTTCTCACCTTAACTCTAGTTTCAGACACTCCTTTGCTACTGTTCATAGAGGGTGATACCAGAAAGAAATTACAGCTCAGACTTCTCTCCTGTTTCCTACTCCTTTCACAGCTCCTCCTTCAGTTCAGTTGTATGCACACTCATTTTCCCAATACCAGTAAACAGAAAATTTAAAAATGTGCATCTACAAATAGACAAATTAATACAGATAGAGGTACTGCACACACAATCTGATCAACTTCACAAATAAAGCTCCTTTCCCAGTAAGTTAATTGAGCAGAATAAAGTATACACACAGAGTATAAACGACACTTTCCTACTAAAAATTCCATCATCACAAAACAAGTAAGTCTTTAAAGGTAAAACAAATCTATTACACAGAAACCCTTCGGTGTCAGCTTCCTGTGAATGTATTTTCCTCAGTGTTTGATTAATGGACAAATGAAAACATTCAAGACAGATACTAAACAGTTTTGTCTGGCATGAAGTCTGCACTGCCAGATTCCATGTGGTTTCCAGCTGGTACCATAAACTTGGCCACAGTTCATTCAAAACTCAGTCCTACTGCTCCAAAGGGTAGATAAATACCTATGAACACTTTCATGATGCCAGGAAGGTGATTTGTATTATAGAGGCAGATAAAATTGTACCTGTGCCTAGTGCACAGAGGACAAAAGCTGACTGACAGCAGATTCTGCCCTGCTACAACAAAATAAATGCCTTTTGCTACTCCAAAAGGTAAAGATTTATAAGATTATGAATCCACTTCAAACACCTTTTGTGACTAGCTACTCCTCTGATGATTTAGGGATGAGATGTTTTACCTGATAATTTGCATTGAAATCTGTAGGTGTTAAGAATGCACCAGGATTCACAGGTTTCTACAGAGCATGAATTCCTGAAGCTTCCTAATGGAATAACTGCCTCTCTCTTCTAATTTGTGCCTACTTAATATCTGAACTCCAACCCCATTTTCCCTAGACAAGTATTCTCCTATTTAACCTAAAGAGGAATGCATGATGGGACATCCATACCCAACAGGTTTTCTTTATCTTATGCTTTAGATGTAAAAGTCATGTTAAGAAGCTTTTTTCTGATCCTAGGGAATCTAAATTTGTGAAAAACATGAAATTCACTGTGGCTGATTCTTCACAGTAGCTGTATTCTAGGTGAGGCTCTAAAGAAAATATATGTGAGAAAATGGTTTTAAGTTTGAGGGGTTTTTTTCAAACTGCAGTTTAATTTTAAGGCAGTTTCAAGGTATTATTTTTAATTCCAAGAAATTATCTCTGCTCTTTCAGACAACTGCATTTTCTTAACTCTTTGACCAGTCTTTTCATCAAAAGGCCAATAAGGTCGGAGTTTGTGTCTGTGGTAAATTCATCTCATGTTTTAGCAAAGCATCAAGCAATTTCTCCATTGAATTCTCACAGAAGCGATTTTTGGCCCTTCCAGTTTTAATGGGAAAACTGGAGCCACAACACAAAAGAAAATGAGAACTCCTTGGAAATGCAGCTGCACCCCACCCATATTCTGCTCTGTCCCCATGTCCCCACCCGCAGATACACAGCAGAGGAATACCAGCTGTTGAAGCTTTGCAGATGGCAAATCCAATATTGTGCCATTTCGGACTTTCTCCTCAAAGGATCATTCCACATGGCTTGTTTTATAGGGTCAGGATTTCTTTTCTTGGGAGGATGGATATTTGGGCATGGAAAATATCTGTGGGCATGAACAATGGGGGAAAATAATTCATAAACTGAAAAAAAGCCTTTCCAATTTGTGGAAACAGCTGGAAAGAGGAAAGAATCTTATGAATAACATAGTTGAAACTCAACAGGCTGCCTACAGTGAGTCCTTTCAGATGCCCACTATGCTCTTACCTGACAGCACAGCATTTAAATCTATAACTAAAGATGAGTCAAAGCAGTACAGTGATGTACCCAGCAATTTGCTTCACTACACTAAGATAAATCAATCCATCCTTCCCTTACACATAATTAATGGGAAAGGAAGAGTAGTTTCTTCTGCATCTTGTGTATTTCGTGGTGCTGTACAAGTGCTAGAACGAGCCTTAGTTTTCAGAGCTGCTTTAAGCAGAGAGCTCATTCAACCCAAAAGTATAAAGCCCAGCAGTCAGTCCAGAGGATGGCTGCACAGGCACCTTCAAGGGAGCATCTGCTGAGCTTCATGTTTCTCAGAAGGTATTTCACTCCTGCCACATACAATGAGGCTTTCAGATTGCAAAAGGAATCTTGTTTCTTACAAGAAAAGAGGGAGGCTGTCAATCTATGTCACTCAATGCAGCATGTTTTCAATACAGCACGTTTTCAGAGTAATTCCACAAGTGAATGCCCAATGAAAATAGACAAAAAAAACATGGAGCCAAAATTCCACATGAAGAAACACCATAACAATCTCATTAAAAGTATTACAGAAATCTTTCAAAACACTGTCAGCAAGGTACTTTACCCATGCTAAGGAGAAGCAAATATCTTTTAATAAACAATTTTCTTTTTCTATTGGAAGAAGTAAAAGCTATTTGCCAGCTAAATATTTTCCTTCAAAGCTACCCGGCTTCAGCCAAGCCCCATTAATCATTGTGCTGTTAGACAAGATTGCTTTGATGTCCACAGATCATACAGAAGATTTAAGACAGCAAGCTGTCTGAAAAATTCAGTGATAAGGTCAAGGTAAACCAAGGTAAAAAGTGCTTACTTAGTTCTAATTTAGTCAAGAGTTTTACTTGTTTTGCATAAAATTTATCTACTTTTGATTGTTATTTTATTTTATCTAGCACTACATAGTGCAAAATTTCTATTATTACTATTGCCTGACTTACACAGTCACCTGGAAACTCAACCATCTAAGGAGAAACAAAGACTAAATCAGAAATACTCTTCTCTATAAGGAACTGGGAAGGGGAAAAGAAGGTGTTGACTTTGATTGCACGGGTCCAACAGCCCTGTTCAGATTAGCCGAGCAATTTGAGTCTCACTGAGTACTCTCTGAGAACCTGGGCAAAACGTGGGGTATTGGGGTTTGTTAGGGGGTGAAAATTAAAGTTCTCTTTGGGCACTATAAACAGCAAAAAAACCCACACTTCCTCTATCAAACAGTGGATGGAATGGATCCCCCAGAAACCAGTTTCCCCCCAGAAAATAGTTTCAGCAGAAACTATTAATAAAAATTCTTTTGGAAAATATTCAAGTTATGGCATATGGATAGAAAAGCATTTTTAAAAGACCCATTAATGCTTCCATTAAGAAACAAAAAATAGAAACGTGCAGACAAATAGCTCTTTAAACTAACGCTTTGGCAACAAAAAAAAAAAAATTAAGTACATCACTTAACAAATGGATTTGACCCAGATTCCTACCCTCTGTTTTAAGAGAACATTCTTGGGAAGAGTTCACAGGCTGTTGGTACTACTAATTTATCTCAATTGTGTTACAGCTTTCAAAGCCTCAGTAAAAGACTTGCAACATCCGTTCCCACTTTGTTGCCTACGCATATTCTTACCAGCAAGGACTATTAAAAGAAGCTGAACTAAAACTAAAAACAAGAAAAATTTTAAATCATAATCAGCAGTTGAAGGGGAGGATGTTTCTTCTACATACTAAATAAGGGACTTGAAGGATGTGCCACAATAGCAGTCTTGGCTTGCTCTCCACTTCATATAGTCCCCAGTTCTTGTGACAAGATTGGTTTTGGTTTAAATTTGTTTGCTTGCCTTCGGCCTACCTGAGCTGTCTTCATCTTCAAGTGATGACACTGTCATGCCTTTTCCTTTATTTCAGTCAGAAAATTCAGCAACTCAGCTGTGTAGAAGGAGCAAATCTAACTGCATATTCCTTTTCATTAAGATTTTTATGGAGAGAGTGGATGAAAGTAGTCTCAAGATACTGATGTGATAGTTCATTAATAAGCTCTGTACAACATGATATTGTTCTCTCAACAGTAGGCTTATCCCCCTTACCAATTCACTCTCCAGTTGCTCTACTGATTCTACCTTTCTCTCTGTGTTTCTGCTACCAAGCAGAAATCCAAAAAGAGCAAACATGCCACTTCTCTGAGTCTGCAATAGAACAATCAGAGTTATCAGACTGCTCAGCACAATCTATCTTTCACTTTTAAACTCCAGGGCTCCACATGTCCTTTCTCTCAGAGTTCATTTATCAAAGAAACTGACCTGAATTTTCCTCTTCTGGAAAACATACTATATTTGCAGTTTCCAAGCATGCTATAAAAGTCACAGAATCACAGAATAACTGGACTTGGAAAGGACCCCTGAAAACCATTCAGTCCAAAACCCCTGCTGCAGGTTCATCTAGAGCAGGTTCCACAGGATCTTATCCAGGGTGGGGTTTGAACCTCTCCAGAGGTTTTTATGCTGGAACAGTTATTTTCATGTGTCCTTCATATTTAGGTACCTGAAGATAAGAAGCCTTGTTGTAGTACTCCTTTTAATTATTTGCAATTATTTAAAAAATAAGAGTAACTGATGTTTTGAAAGACTGAATGAGCATCTTATCTGAACAAAGGTCTTTCACCTCCTTATTAATCAGCAAACCCAAGACTACCAAGACTCTCTCTTGTCAGAAGAAGTTGCTAGACATCAATAAACATTTCTCAGCCACAGTTACAGGAGCTCAGCATCTTTAAATATCCCAGTGAAAACGAATACATTCTTTAAAAATTAAGTTTCCAGTTAACACATGCAGAATCACACCTCAAGCTTTTTTCCCTAAGCTTTTCTTTTTTGCATCTCCTTTTTGTTTCTGTCAACATTGTAACACAAACCATTTGAGAGGTTTAAAACTAAACAGTACTAAGCAGTGGGTGAAACCACAGTATGTTAACTGACAGGAGGCTTTGGCTCCATCTTCATCTTAAAGCATCTGTTTCTCTGCTGTTTCTCTGCAGCAGGGGCTGGAACATTCACAGACTTCAGTCCAAGACTCCTAGTTTCCTAATACGTGCTGCTTAAGCTTGTTCTTTCTTGATTTGGTTGTTTCTTTAATACCTACACTATTATTGTATTCCAGCTTGCCCACCAATGAATGCAACCAATACCAGTTCACAGTTCCTGCAGCTGGTGCCCTTCACTGAACACCGACTGTCCAAATGACAGCACACATGGCTGTGATGTCACCTGGCAGAGTTATCCCCATCTGACAGCTGTCAGAGCTGGGACTGAGATGATGGACATCAAACAAGACATGGATAGTAAGAAATTAGGGTAAAGCAGAAGAAATCCAAATATAATATCTCTTAAGTATTAGCCAGTTCTCCTTCAGCCAAATATAAAGCTATTTTCAAAAAAATCAAATATTTTTCCTATGGTACATAATCCACAGCCAACTCCAGCACAAGAGATTTTATCCTTGAGCAATCTCAAGATTGGAAGAATGAAAGCCTATAAAATATATATCCTTGTCTGTGTTGGAAACAGCACAATTCCAAACCAGAGGCTAATGCTGAAATACAATCCAGAGGCTGTGCTTCCATTCATAAACTGTTCCATTTGAACACAGGGTCTGGAATGAATTTTATCCTCATGTTCAACCAGAGAGCCACAATTTATTATAGTGCTGCACTTTTCAGTTTCAAAATCATATCCCTAACATTTTTTTCTGTCAAGTCCAATGGAAATTAGCAGGCTTTTCAACCAGGATCATCCATAATGAGAGAAGACAGCAGAATCCAATAGCCCAGAGACATGAAGAAGCAAGTCAAGTAATGTACAACATATCTAAAAGAAAAGAAAACCTACTGTGTGCACACAGCTTCAACAGTCTGAGCTGGAAAGGCATCAGAAAGGCCCTTCCCTTAGTAACAACATAAGTGGGATCTCAGATTTTTAGCTCAGTAACAGCATAAGTGGGGTCTCAGACTTTGGCTCTGTCTTTGAGTTACCACTAGACTGCCTGTGGAACAGCCCAGCTCTAGTGCTCCTGTGTAAGATCACAGTAATGCTCCCTGACAACTTCAAACCCCAAAATAAATAACTAGTTCTTCCCAGCAATTGCATATTCTGCAGCTAAGATGTGCCACAAAGGTACAGGCTTATTTACATCAGTTAAACTTTGAGCTGTTTTAGGAACCTCCTTAGGGTTCTCTAGGTAATCATTACTCTCTGATGTTCTAATTAAAAGGAATTTAGGATTCAACAACACTGATATGACCAATTTCAATCTATGGGTCACTGCTTTTTGCACCAGTTGTCTACAGTTTTCCAGTGTCTTAAAATATTTCCCTGGCAAAAAGACTGCTCCAAAAATTGCAAGAGAGCTGAAAATATTTTCATTGATACTTCTCCACATAGAGCAAGATGAAAGAAGCCTCTGCTGCCAGTATACAAAAGCAATTTAAATAATTACAAAAAAAAAAGAAAATCCTATCAACTCCTGGGCTAGAACAATTTCCTCTTCTGGAAAAAGGGAAGCAAAAATGGTGACATGGTCCTTCAACCCAAGGTTGTTATCCAGCAATCCAATCTGTGATTTAACAAGTCATTTCTAAGTACTAACTTTTCTCACAGATCTTATTGCACCAGAAGTCTCTAGGTTGATCATTATGTATTCACACCACAAATCAGATTTCCATAGTACATGGAGAAGTAGAAACTAGATTTAACATTAAACCTTTAAATGAAGACAAAGGAAATTATGACAGCCATCAGGTACAGAATTCATATACAGTAAAATTTATTAATCTGTTAACTATTAACCAAACTTTTACATGCCACTACAAAGTTTTCCATTAGATAAGTCAAAGCCACTACCATGTCTCCTTTGCATTGCATTCATATATTTTATCTACCTGGTCCTCTAATAGAACAGTCTAGATCCCTTCCAGTCTTCCACCTGTCTTTGACTGACACTGAGCAGTCATTTGACAGCATGGATGACAATTAAAAATGAACCCTGCTTTGACTAGAGCTGCTGTAGAATATCTTTTTAAAACTCGTCTCTGGGTAGCTCTGTTTGTGACTAAGAAACTTTTTTAACACAGCAGCTAATAGCTCCATGAGATGCTTCACCATCTCTTTTGGAAGGCAATACGCCAAGAGAACTGTGGTGCATTTTCATTCATCTCTTGGCTACTGCTTCTTCCAAAGTTTCTGTCCAAAAACAGCCAAAACCAAGTTCTATGAATCACTACTTGAATGAGATCTAATTATTCAATTAGTTTTAATGCTTTTCTTTTCCTTATTTCTTGACAGCCTTACACACCTCTTGCCCATCAAGGCATTTGTCCACATGTCTTTCCCACAATTGGAAATGCAGGCAATTTTTTTCCCACCCATAACAGCTTCCAGATTGAGAACTGAATACAATATTCTGCACATCTCCTTTGGATACAGTTCTTTTTATCTAGGGAGAGAAGAAAAATAAAAATCTGTATAGTCACCTACTCACAGACACACTTTAGTGAGACCTGATCTGCTGTTGTGTGTACACCACAGATTTAGTGCAATTTAACTCCCTCACAAAGATATTTGTCATGTTTACTTTTACCTGAATGCACAAGATTATTAATAAAGCCTCAGCTATGAAACTGTAAATATATGATCCACCTAGCTAGTGTAAGTGGGGGAAACTTAACACTTAGCTGTGAAACATTAACTGCCCCAAAAAGTGTATGGGTTGGAAGGTTTTGATGATGAGGAAAGAGGAAGAGAGAAAAATCTCTCTTAATTCTCCACCCTACTCCTTATGAGTCCCACTGTTTTTTGTTTTGCTTGCCACTGTATTAATACCTATATAACCCCTCAAAAAGACTCCAACCTGTTTCAGAGCAATGCTGTCTGCTTTCTCCCTGTATGACTACACACAAAAAAACCCCAATAATGAACAGTATAATATGGATTTATAGCAGATTCCTAACTATCTGTTCATCTTAGGCACTAAGACAGTAACCACAGCTCACAGTGCTCTCCCAAATCCCAAGGAAGATGATTCAGCTGCTTTTACAGGAATACTGCCTAAGGTTCAAACTTATTTTTCTGGGGGGAAGATTTTCAAGGAAGAATGAAAAATACAAACTAGGATGCAGCCAGCTGAGAAACAAAGCACTTTTCCACAATTCTAAGCTGGTTTTCCATTTCCCCACCTGTACTGCCAACAGGAATGTGGTGGCTGTAGAAAAACAACAGAAATGCAAACTTCCCATTGAGATACAGGATGGGGAGATTTTGTAAGTACTGCACTTTTAGCCACAGATTTGTGTCAGGATTGGAAGAAAGTGATGAGCAAGCTCATATGAATTGACTCACTCACCTTTCCTTTTAACCAAAAGGTAGTTAATGGCTTTTGAGAATCAAAATGTGTGTATCTTTGGAAGAGCTACAGCTAGAAAAAGGCAATACCCTACTCAATTTCACAGTGGTGCTCATCAGGCCTGAGCTTTACTAATCCAGTTATTGTTACACCCACGACCCCAGAAACAGAGTGAGGCTTAGCATAGTGAACACTATACAAACCAAACTCTAAAGGTTGGTCTCTCTTGAGCAGTTTCTCTTCAAACACTGTGGCAATTGGAGTGTGCTCAAACTGTGATGTCATCCACACAGTTTCTTACACCATCCCTGCAAAGGTGCCATGGAAGAGGTACCTTGCTGGGACTGGTTGTTACCAGGAGACAAAGAAAGCTTTGCAATAAACTTCATGAGTCACCTAATGCTTCATTTTCCTCTAGTTTTCAAAAGAATATACAGCATGATTGGTAATGCTGCACACCACTGCTGCCAGCATACAAAGGTCACTCCTTATAAAATGGTTGTCAGCTCCTTTCAATTGACTGTCCTCAAATGTTGCCTTTCTACTTTCAATGCCAAAAACACAACAGAATTTCAATCTCGCTTAAAAGTACTTCATTCATTAAGCAACACTTTCTCCTTCTTAAGAAGTCTTTTTCCTCTTTCTGAAAATAGAGATTTGGTTTTGTTAAACAGGCAAAACAAAGGTATTCCCTCACAAAATACCCAGCTGTGCTGAGGTACGTAGCATTCTTTGTAAAAAAACTCATTTGCATTCCTTGTCTTTCATTTACCCACTGACTGCTCAGTGTGTCACAAAGTTTATAGAATTATCAAATGGTATGGACTGCAAGGGACCTTTAGAGATCATTTAGTTCCAACTCCCCTGCCAAGGATAGGGACGGCTTCCACTAGTCCAGGTTCCTCAAAGTCCCATCCAACCTGGCCTGGAACTCTTCCAGGAATGGGGCACCCACAGCTTCTCTGGGCAACCTGTTCCAGCATCTCACCACTTTCCCAAAAATTAGAATTTGTACGTGACAAAATTTTGTCTGAAAGACATCCTGATTCCTTTTCCTTTAGTGTCCTGAATGTAGCACCAGGATTCAACTCACGACCTTCTGATAGAGAGACCCAGGGTCTACCACTTGAGTTAAAAAAATCCTCCAATACCAGCCAATGTTAGCAAAACTGCCTTGTGTTTGTAATTCCCCTCAGAGATGCGCTGAATGCTTCTAAGCAGATCTGATTCCATTCAGGATGGAGCAAAGTAGAGGTACTTCAAAAAGCCCTCCTCCTTTTTATTAGTTATGTCATATTATCTTATTTATACAACTGTTATTCCCCTTCTTTCCCTGCATAGGAGGGGCAAATCCTGGTATTGCAGATCCTTCTAAGAATCAAGATTGATACGTACATGATAGAAAGAGACCTCTTCCTGTCTATGATTCTGTTCTGTTGTTTTCTTCAAATTTTACATATGAGTGTGACTTGTCATACAACATATTAATAGATAACCTACAGATGATAAGCAGTTGCAGGCTGCTGCATCTTGTAGTGTTCACTGAGGAATTTCAAAGGGAGATATTAGTTGAATATAAATGACATGCTCCTGGTCTTTTTATTTTTAAGTAACTGCAAGAGACCAAGTCTGACTGCTCGGCCCACAGGTTCAACCTTGGCCAACACAGCTATCTGAATTTCTGTAAATGTTCTTCCAAAAAGTCAGTTTAAGTCTAGGGTGCCCAAGCCTCCCTGTAGCACCTTCACTGGTGCTTCAATCTCTAGAACTTCAATCTGACCTTTAGAGCTTACTTGGTCCCCAAAACAACAAATAAGACTTCTTAACAAATGGAAAATGCATTGAGTCAGCACTGGTTCAAATTGCAGAGAAGTGTAGCCAGTCGTGGCTGGCTGCTTCACACACAAAGAGTGATCAGTCAGTAACAAAGAGCAGGAAGAATAATTTTCTCTCCTTATCCGTATGCTTTCCTGACTAGGGCCCACAGGGATTTGCTGATAAAACACGGCTTTGTCACATTTGTCAGACCTGAGGCTGTCATGGAAACATAACTGATGGGACAATCTTTAATGAGCCAGTGTCATGAGGGCAATCTGTCTGAGGCAAGAGTTGCTGCTCCTGTTCAGCAGTGAACCAGCCCAGCAGCTCCCAGCATCACCCCACTGCCACAAGTGTCCTGGACTGTTTTGTTTTGGGAACACCACGTGTCCATGACATATTTTACAGGATTCCCCATCTACAATGGTAGGTCAGTTTGCTTTTAAATCAGATCATAAGTGTTGAAATTATAAGCTGAGCCAGAAGCCTGGGTTCTGACTTTGCTCCCCTTCTGCCCACCTTGCAGAAAAGCCAGCTTTCACTCAGAAGAATAATTATGTTTTAACCAGGTTCTCTCAACTTCTTCACAATGTCAGCTGGCTTTTTTTTTTTCCCTGCCCTGTTCCTCCAGCTATTTCCTAGCATTTCCCTTTTCCACACAGACTCAGGAGCAGTTGACTGTACCCTCACTGCAAGCAACACGTTTGTTCTTTTCCCATGACAAATCATTTTTTAATAGTAAACACTGTAATGCTTCCAGAAGCCAGCATATCATTTGGCACCAATAGAGGTAGTAAAACTCGCCCTTCTCAGGAACCAGTGGCATTCTCTGGAGTCTGTACTGTCACTGCACCCCTGAGGGACTCATGTGATGCCAGGCCTTGGAAGACACTCAGCCCACACACGCTGCTGCTGTAGGCAAGATCTCACCAGAAATGCAGGTACCAAAGTGACATTAAACACCTGAGGCAGCTCAGCAAGAGGCTGGTACACAGAGAATTCACCTAATGCAGCCTGGTTTTGTACATGGAAATATTGAGATGGATAAAGAGGAATTTCTTCAGGATTTCAGGGCATCTCACATCCTGACCAGAGCAGCCATTGTCTGACTCCTGAAATCTCTGGATAGATGGCCACTTTTCAATCAGTCTGCCCTACCTAGAACAAGAACTGTGTAGGTTTTCCAGAAAAATCATGAAAACCTTTAGCATAACTCCACTGCCTTCATCTACCTGAGGATCTTGCCATACTTTTCGAACAGGTAGCACACCCATTAACAGAGTCACAGGCACAGGAACTGCACTGGGAACAGCTGATATGGTGCTGCAGGCTGATGACCTTGGGCTGCTTTTTGAATGTCAGTTCTTCCAGATGGTTATCTATCCCAGGAGGCATCCTGTGCTATTGCAGTACATGGCACCAAGTCAGGTTTATATTTGTTTACTGAGTCATGTCTACATTTGTTTTCTGCTGTCTGTACACATCAGCCAATAGTAAATAAATCACAGCAGGGACCTCAGGTGTGTTTCAGCAGAAACCTGGGTAATGTGTTCATAGGAGAGGAGAGCATGTTAAATCTGACAGCACATTCTACTGTGCACTGAGATTGGAGTAGAAAAGAGTATAACCTGCTGATGGAGTTCTCTGCACAACCAGCTTGGAAAGCAGCCCCCCCACCATGAAAAGAGCTCCAAATAGGTGGTCATGAAGTCAATGTTTCTAAACCCAGCTGGTTCAACCTCTGCCTTCACCCAACCTTTACATGAAACAAATCTTATTACTAGGGCACAATTTTGCCTTCTTGCCCCATGCCTCTCCTCACTCTGACTTTTTGTGACTCCTGCCATGCTAGAGTCTCCCACAGGGAGGTCAGGAGGAACAGGCCCTTGAAAGCAAGTGGCAATTCAGCATCATAGCATAGGCTTGATGCTGAAGGAGGCAGAAGGCCTAAGTGGACCATCTCTAGGGGTAGGACTGGCTCTCCTTCTCCACTGAAGCCTCAGAGCAGGGCAAGAGTATTTAAACTGTGCCTCAGCTGCCCAGGCTGTGAGGGGAGTCGTGCTTACAAGTGGCACACAAAGGCAGTGCTTTCCACAGGAAATCAAAGGGGTGACCAGACACCACTGAAAAACCAATGTCTGCTCTTAGATCTTCATACCTTTCCCAAAGCCTGTCTGCTGCCCTGAGCCTGGGTGCAGCAGGGTCACTACAACAGTGAAACCCAGTCTGATGCACAGCAGAGCAGCTCTAATCCAGAGCATCAGCTGATTACCCAGAGCATATCCAATGTCCAAAAGTAGTTTTATTTTCACTCTTCCCTCTGAAACTAACTTGACTCTTGTCCAAATATCAACACCAGAATGAGTCACTTGAAATTATTTTTTAGGTGGGTTTTAAAAGACCACTGCAATATAGCCCCTGCCCTGTAACAACATGCCAGGAAACCCCTGGGAACTCTCCCAGAAAACAGCAAGGGAATGAATGCAAAACAGGCTGAGCTGTTCAGCATCTCACCTCCCCCAGCATGGGCTTGAGCATGTTGACAGTAGGGTGGTATGAAGATGGTTTTGTCCCCTACAAATCTTTTGGACAAACAGGATTGTGCTCTACATCAGAAATCTCTCTTTGTAACTTCAGTCATTATTTTCTTGGCTTGCTACTCTTGACAGTCATAAAACAGCTCTCTCTGGAATACGCCATTCAAATTAATCAGCTGTCAGCTATTCTTTTAAAACTAATAATAGAAGGTCTGCATGAGCCTGTGAGAGACTGGAACATGGGAATGTGAGCTGTGCAGCTGCAAATGTTTCTATACTGCTGCTGCTCTCATATTGCTTTTTGCTCAGGGGAGTCGTGCTTACAAGTAGGGAATGGAACAGGCATGGAACAGCACTGTAGGGAAGAAGGTTTGGACTGTCAAAATTGCCCAGCTGTCCTCAGCATGCCCATAAATGCAGTAAATGTTCAGTGATGCCTTTTAACTTTCAAGGAAGCTTTAAAGACAGGAGGGATGTTCTGGTCATAAACCAACAGACTCAGCTGGCCCAGGAGCACAGATAATTTCATGGCTTGTATCCTTTGGATGCCAGCTGCACAGGCAATGCCAGACTATGCTCTTGCCATTGGCAGAAGTTTTAGCCTCCAATTCATCTTCTTGTCATCAAGCTGCAAGAGGATGGGCAAAAAGGGTTCCAGGAAGAAGCCTCGGAGAGGATGGGGAAACAGGACTCCTTTGAAGGGCCCCTTGACTACAGCAGTTTGGCTCCAAGTGGGCAAAGATTAATGTTACATGAGGCTTGAGCGCCGAATAAGAGCTGGCACTGGAGGAAAGCCAACATTGCAACCCTTCTGTAACTGCTTAGGGGACTCTGTTGTCACATGAAACTGAGAAAGAACTGGGAGGCTCTGTTCAAAAAGCAGTCAAGTTGGAAGCATCTTTGCAAAGCCTGATGAGGGAACAAGAGCAGCACCTGCTTCTTCCAGGTCTGCCTAAAGCTAGTACCACCTGGGGACTTTGCTTCTACCAGCAGAGGGTCCATTTTCAGCCTGAAAAATACCTTTAAAAGCTTCTCAGGCTGTTAAGAGAAAGAAACAATTTAAATCCGAGACCGGAAGCCTTAATTGTAATGGATTTGTGTGAAAGTTGCCAGATCTTGCCCTGCTCTGTGATCAGGGCTGTGCCAAGAGTCTGCTTTGTGTCACACTAGCAACTGTGCTAAGTTCAGCAAAGTAACTGGGTCAAAGATGCACAGCCAGAAGAGAGGTCACTGATTAGCACTAATGAGAGCCTTCAGTGCAGAGCAGAATGCCAGTGCCATCATGTCGAGGTTCTTGCTGTAATTAAAGGTAGCCATACCCACTTCCAGTGTGAGCTGCAGAGAACAGATCTTTTTGTGTGTCACATTTATACCTTTTGGAAGTCACTCATGACCAGAAAACAGAACATGAGAGCAAACTGAGCAACTGAGAACTCATTGTTCATACTGCTGGAGTTGAAATTAACTCATAGAAAATCAGGAAAGACTTGAGCATCTTCATGAGCAGCTCTACCAAACACGCAGCACTGTTGTTTTCAATCCATTAATTCTACCTATAGTGGGCATAAGGTTACAGAGGAAGAATACTGATCTCATGTTCAAAAATTTAATGGTACATCTGTCTACAACACTAGGTCCTCTGAAGATCATCCTCCAATGGAAACAGCAGAAACAAAGAAAACAAAGGGTTTTTTCAATGTCTCACAGTTTTTCCCTAAGAAAAAAAAATAGAAAGGACTCTGTAGTAATCTAAAGAAAGGAATAACAGCAAAAAGTAGTATTGAGTTGTGCAGACAAAGTCAGTCCTAGGCTTGTAGATAGCCTCAGCTCATTTGCAAAGCAGTGTATTTCTAAGTAATAAAGAAAAATATTTCAGGGTAGCAGTTAACCTGGAATTGATCTCAATAGACAACACAAACATTTGCTGTCAGCCTATGGGTAGAGGGTGTACAAGGAGTTACAGAAGACAGGATCTATGCAAGATGAGACAAGCAATTAAAACACTATTCTTCAGAATATAAAAACTACTCAGTAGACAGCCAAAAACAGAGAACAAAAAAGATTTCTACTGTGTCTCTTCACATTCCTTCTAAGTAGAATGAGACAGAAAGCTATTAATCCCACCAAAGAACCTCATCAATGTCTCTGGAAAACTCAGAGCCACTGATTATCCACAGACAGAATATGGACATTTAGCCACTGGCAGAAACACGGTGGACACCTGGGACCAGTGAGCAGATTTATATCAGGACAACACAAAGCAACTCTCTTTGAAATAGGGAAATGAATGTATGCTTAAAGTGACAACTACAGAAAGCTGTAAATGCTGAGCTAAGGACCTGTCCAGAGGTGCTGTGTTGAACACAGAGCTGTTACACCTGCACAGACTTCCTATGAGAACTCCACCTGCCTTACCAGCCATACCAGCAGCCTTCCTGAATTGCTCACTCCCTCAATAGATGGAAAAACAATGGATTAATCTTGTTACAATTGTAGTTACAAATATATTATAATTTTTATTATTATTATTAACATTTCCTGCTTGTAAGGTGTACATAGCATAACTTATGAAAACTTCATTTAAAACCATTCAGAATGCTAGAACACATGGAAATTACCTTAAAGGACCAAGGGAATGATGCCTTGTATCTTTTTTCAAAGTAACTTGCAAATGCTACAGCACAGACCATTAAGGGAAAAGCCGCTCAGACAGAAACTCTGGGAGAGAATTCACCAGGCTTCCTGCTGCATCACAGCAAACAGATACACACCAAAAACCCACTGCTGCCTTTGGAATACCCAGTTTGCAGCACCTTGCAGAGATCTCTCAGGGTTCCCAAGATGATCCCCTGTAAAATGTAAGAACCTAAAAGCAGCAGTTCTAATATTGAAAATCATTAGATTTGTCTGTATTGGAAATGTCAAGGACTAATAGCATTTTTCCCTCAAATGAACCTTAAAATTGGGAAATAATCACAGTGGTCCTTTATAAGGAGGGAGATGGTTCAAATTAGCACTCCAGCTCCACAGATATTTGAGTTCCAGTCAAAAACAGCACAAGGATTTCTTATTAAACTGGTCCCCAACCACCAAAGAGATTATTTTTTTCTTTTTTTTTTTTTTTTTCCCAAACCAAGCTATCAATATTTACTAACAGTAGTATTTATTTATGGAATCAAGCTGGTAGGCAAGAGGTGGACACAAAGTGTTAGGCAGTGCTGATGAGCCCTCAGTTTACAGATGACAGCTGTCAGCTCTGCTCCAGCACAGCCTGCTCCTCCTGCATGAGTGCTCTAGGGTAGGTCACAGCTATGACAGCATTTTTTCCCTAAAGTCTTCCTGGAACTCCCTTCTGAAGCACAGCCCTTTAATCGAGGAACTATTTGCACACACACACACTCATAAACAACAGCCATTTGTGAGGAGGGGAGGTGGGATAGAAGGATCTGATTTCCATTCTTTCTCCTTTAAGAAGGTTTGAGGAGAAAGTGGAGATCAGCATCACCATTATGTCCAGCATGTGTTATTAGCAGCCACGCTGAAGCCAGTCAGCAGTGTCTGGCATTGTTTGGAGCAACACAAAAGACCTTCTGTTTGGAAAGTTCAAGAAAGAAAAGGCAGAGCCTGTGGCCTGGTCCTGCAGTCAAAAGACTGACACAGAGGCTGGGAAGTTCTCAGGCAGAAGCTGAGCCCAAGCCCTTTGAAGTTGACGGGAAAACTCCCATGGACTCCAGCAAGCTTTGGATCATGCCTGAAACACACTGAAGGGAACAAAGCAGCATAGAAGTAGAAATGAGCACCTCCAAAGGGGAATTTAAACAGCCCAATGGTTACCTAATATATTCATCATGGTTGCTGATACAATGTGGTTTTGTGATGTTTGGCAAAGTAGGATTATAATGAATTTTTAAGTCTTTTCATTAGGATACAGCAGTTGTAGACTCATCATTAGGTATTTTTCTGGTTAAAATGCTATGTATGGTGCCCTAGTGTTGAGTGTTTAATACAGCATTTAGCAAAAGGAAAGCTGAGAAAAGTCCATTTCAAGTTGCTGAAATGAGTTTTCTGCTTTCTTTCCCCACTGTCTTCTCCCAAAAAGGCTGGTCTATGGCTGTGAAATACACAGTCTAGGACTGAAAACCTTATTAAGAACAATGCTGCCAGCGTCATCTATTCAGGAGCAGCCACTTGAGAGAGAGCCCAACCCAGAAGAAACTCTATAGCAGCACATTCTCCAAACAATTACTAAAGGATTTTAAGTGCAGGGATGCTCCAAATCCTCTGCTTAATTATGGTTTAATTAATTTTCTTATTAAATATGAATATAGGAGCATTTAAGATGAAAAAAAGTCTTCTGATTTCTGTAACATTTCCATAATCATTTTCTTGCATATAGGAGTAATCATTGCAGTGGATTTAAGCTTTGGTGCTGTCTGGGTCCTAAACAATATTTTCTGGGAGTTAATTTGTTACAAACTTTTATTTAAACACTTCTTGTAGCCTTTGCACAAGATTCAACCAAGAGCCAAAGTAACTCCCTTCCCCCCTCCCACCCCAAAAACAAAAAATGCAGGATGTTTCCTCTTTCCCTGGCTAATAGAATCCAACTGTTGCTGCATGACATCATTCCCTAGAGTTAGGGAATCCAAGCTCACTCTGGCACTCTCAGCTGGGAGTAAACACCACCACCAATTAAAAAAAATAAAATTTAAAAATCATCAAACTATACAATGAGAGGGTATAACATTAAAAAGGCAATTTTCATTACCTGAAATTTGGAGCATTTCCCTTTCCACTCCATTCTCAGATTTGTATTTCCCAGACAAAACTCTGTGTTATTATCTGAGGCAATCAGAAAACCAGTCGTTTAGTGTCTAATACCTGCTGTGCTTCCCATAACTCCTTCATATGACCTCTCACAGCACTGATTCCAGCGAAAATGATTGCAGAGAACACAGACTGGCCAGGCCAGTTGTCATGGAGATCTCTCCCCCCCCCTTTTCATAAGCGCGCGCGCGCACACACACAGATTTAAACAATTCTGGGAGGCATCCACAAAACAGCATGCCTTTTCATCAGCTAAGTTTTGAAACATTCCACCCCTCCTCCAGCCCCTCCCCAGAGTCAGCCCAGGAAGCTGCGATTGGGGCAGGAATTGATTGTGGAAATTAGAGATATCGCCTTCTGAAAAAGAGAAAACGACCACAAAACTTGTTGGGTTTATTTTCTCCAGAAGGAAAAAAGGAGATGTTTACTCACCAAAGCTTTGAACTCAATCTATCGCACTCAGACCTGCAGGCTATTTGTCTTTGCCTGCCTAGTTATGAATTTGGTATGTGAAAGCACTAAAGCTTTGTTGAAATACAATCATGCAGATTACAAGAAGTGCTGCTGGCATGGCCTGACTGCTTACCTTGCTGTTCTCCCAGTACCAAGCCAGTGACTTAATTTGCACAGGTATTCATAAGGCCATGCAGGACTTCCTGTATTCTTTCATGTTTCTGTAATTAAGAAGAAAATTGGGCAGGTCAGGAACATGCAGCTCAAACAAACTAACAGCTAAAAATCCTGCAGCTAAACAAGAACACAGAGATTCATCTGGAAGTTTTCCCATACTGACTAGAAGTTTAAGTGCCTCTTACCCAAAACTTGCTATCTCCCAGTTAAAGCAGAAACTCATTTCACTGACTTTTGTGAATACAAGAACTGATTAGTTTACCATATTCACTGGCACCATGGTTGCAAAACAAAACTTACTCCAAACATAAATAAAGACATAAAACATTTTTTCCCTGACAAAAAGAATCCAAATTAATCCCCACCAACGTCATATAGGAAAGTCTGGCCTGATAAATCAAGAGAGCAGAAAATACTTAATAAAAAAGAAAGAACATTTATTAAGAAAATTCAGTTAAATATGTGGACTCAGAAGAAGAATTTTGTTCCTGAAGTTTTTACACTTTGAGAAATACCTTGGAGACTTACTCTTTAGAGGATTTAATCAGAGTCAGTCATTCAAAATTTTAAAACTTCATAAAAGCTACTGAAGTGACTTCATGAGTCTGTGTTCTGTGATGAACAGTATAAGCAGCAGTCCCTCTAGCGGGCAGAGAATTGCAAAGCTGCCCGTGCCAAGTTAAATAGGAAATCAATTTCTTCTGTATCTATTAACCACTTCATTGAGCTGTTATGATGCTCCACTCCTGCATTTAAAACTCAGCACTAGCATATGAAATCCTTTCTATATTATTCTGGGAGTTGAGCACAAGAAAGTGGACATGATATAATCAACATAACTAGGTTTCTACATGAGGAGATTAAAGAGTTCCAGTATATTACTTTTCTGGTGGTGTGAGATAACCAAGATGTTTCATGGGAACACCTGTCTCTCCATATGGCCATTCCTACACACAAAATACACCAGAGCATATTGTTGCCTATCTGTACTTCAGATAACTCTGAATTTTGTGAGTGACAGGGCTCCCAGGAGATCACACACTTAAACCACCTCTCTAACAGCATATGCATAAGGCATATTTTACACTGCTACCAAAAACTGTATGCAGACAACTCACAGGTAGATAAATACAACATAACAGCTACTTAAGCTGTCAAGGGTCCAGAAGAGGCTGAAATGACATCACATCAAACAGTTCCTAGATATGAAAGTACTATATGCTAAGTTTGCAATTTCACAGTAAGTTCCACTAAGAATGCACCAGTGATGCCCAGCCACAGCCATGAGAGCCAAATATTAAGGAATGATGACTTGGTTTTGTCCTGAAAAGTTCCTTTGGTGTATTACTAAGGTAAATTCATCACATGCTGCAAGTGGGCACAATTTCAGCAGTGTGACTGGGAAAAGAGGGAAACTGCTAGCTCTTCACAGGAAAGTAACATTTTACACTGCATCACTGCACAGGGAGTGTTCAAAGACACAGAAGTAATAAAAAAACTCTAGGAATTGATCAGTGGACAAGTGAAATGGCTGATCATATTCACCTCTTCCACAGACCCTATTACTGGTAACATGGGAGCATGTACCAGCCATCTGCATCACATCCCACTCCAGCGTTCATGGCAAGGCTCTGTGGCACTTCATTCCATGACCACATCTGCATACATGGCAAGGAGCTGGGGGAGCAGGCAAGCTGGCATTCATAAATCAAAGAAAAGGCCGTGTGCATTACATACACACTCTGTTACAGTTTAAAATTCCATGCAAAGCAAGTGAAGTTGTTCAAACATATCACACATACGCAAATACGTAGGAACAAGGCACAGTAGGAAAACTGTGACCCAAGCTTTGGCTTTGGGCAGGTGACTACCACAGAAGCCCTCAGGCGAGCATATTTCTATTCTAAGCCCCAGGAATACACCCTGAATCAGTTCCTGGCCAAAAGATGACACACATAGCTCAGATTGATCCCAGTGAAACAAGAGCCATTCCCACATTTTACTTTTTTCTCCCTGGGCTTTCATTTGAGCACATCAATACCTCAGAACACAATTTAGGCTCTGGACAGAGTCTGAAATCGTAAACAGAGGAGATGATGAACAGCTGATTTTGCATTAATTACAACATCACAGCTACCCTGCCATCAAAAGGCATCAGAGTGTGTACCCTCACCCCTGAAGGAGACAGACAATCCATTACTCACACACAGCTGATGTTTAGTTTCTTATTTCCCATATGCTTCCCCTTTCTGATGGGTTGAGCACACAGCCTCCTACGCTCCTGGCCCCAGGATGGAGCAGCCACATGAGGCACGGGAGCAAACACACACTGAGCAGGGTGAGGGCACAGCAGGAGCCCTCCCCAGGCACACCTGGGGCTCTGCCTGGAGACTGGCAAGGGAAATATGAGCTGCCCAGTCTGAGACCCTTTACTGAATGCTTTCCAAGCAGCCAGCAGCAGCAACGGGACAGGAAACAAAAATCAGACTTGTTCCTCATGAAATTTTATCACTTTCAGCAGGTGAATACACAGCATCAGAGGTGAGCTCCAGACTAAGCCAGCCACAACAGCAGCACAAATCTCTGGCAGGTATAAATTCAAACTAATCACTGCTCCAACTTCAGTGACATTTTCCTTTACATTTTTAAAATAGAAAACACTCTTGCAAAGTTACTTAGGACTTTTCCCCACCTCAAATAAATTTCTGCCCTTCACAAGGGCTTTTGCCCCTTTCCCATTGAAGATGACTACCTTATTGCTTTTCCTTGTGTCAGCTCTACACATTTACTGACCATCTTTCCAGCGACCTCAACAAATATGTATTTGAAATTCCATAGTTTAAGACTCAACAACAAAAACTGACACTTAATTAGTCTGTCCCAGTATATTTTTAACCCAATACTGCTGCAAGTGCCTATAGCTCCTGCTGACCTCACTGGGAGAGGCAAAGAGCTTGGGAGCAGCACTTCCTCATCACCAGGCAGTGACTTGCAGAGGTATGGAAACAAGGGGAAAAGCCTGAGCCAGCCCTTAATGTAAAGCACACATGCACTACAAAAATTGTGTTTGCTCTTTTTATGGAGACCCAGCACTCAATACTTTTGCAGAGGGAATTCTGTGGACTACCAGGTGGGGCAAAGTGATGACAGGTAGGGCAGCAGCCACCACACACTCTGAAGCAGTCCCACAGCACCACTGAATTCTTTAAATTAACAGTGCACAGCACTGGCCCTTACTGGTAACACTCCAACATGATGTTGTAAGAACACAAAAACAAAGCAAGTGGCACAAAATAAGACTTCTGACCCCAAAGTTATCATTACCAAAGTGATTAAACCTTCCACTGCTTTCAGTGGCACGTTAACTTCAATTTTGCCCCACTGCATGTTTTGCTATGATTGTGGTATCCAAGTAAGTAGCACTAAAGTAGATTGTAGCCTTGCAAACAATAGCAAAAGAGTTGACTCAACATGGGAGCTCCCCAGTTGCAAGGAAACCACGTGGGTGAAAGTCTAAGATCAGACAGCTACAGACTTGTTTTCTTCCCCCATTTCAGATCTGCACAACTCTCTTCTAACAGGAGAATTAAGTTTTCATTTCTTCCTCAATGATGTAGCAAGGATCAGGTTTGCAGCACAGTACTGGTTTCACTAACGTGGAAAAAAAAAACTGTGTGTGTATATACCCAGTATTTATATGGTATGTATATAGGAAATGACCAATCATAGCTGTGCTCTCTTTGAGATGCTGCCAATCCCTTTTTGGCCCTATATCCCATTTCAGTTTGATCTCATTCAGCAAATGAGAGCCTGCCATTCTTGGGTCTGACCCTGACACTGAAACTGTGTGCAGGACAGCAATTTGAAAAAGTTTCTAATTCACTGAAACTAAGGGGAGATCTGCACCTGGGGGTCATGACAAGAAGCTGACATGCACTCAATTGCTGTGCAAACACTCATTCAAAAATGAAGTAGCTTAACTTTGTGGGTATTATTGTTTTAGGCACTGATTCAGCAAAGCACTTAAACATTGACTTCAAAAGAACTTAAAAATACACCTAAATATATGTGCTACAATATTTTACCAAAGCAATGGTTTAGTATGTCATATGTTTTAGAAAAGAGAGGTGGAAAGAGTTTTTATTTGGCAATTAAAGCTTTAAGACACTGTTTGGTCATACAAAGCCACAATCCTCATGCTAAACCTACGAATTATGCTGAAAATTTGCTGAGCAATAAGCTGAATGATTCCTTAATAAAACAACTTAAAACATGAACAGTGTGGAATTAACTCATGCAAATGCCTGGTTTGAGAATTATCCATATCTATGGTTTGATTCATGACAGGAGACACATATGTGCTCACCCCAGCAGAGAAGCAGTGCAAAGCCAAACAAGCCATACAAACTGGCTCTGGGCCCAGGCAGCCAATTCAGCCAGCCCTCAACATCCCAGCACTGCAAACTCTGTCAGGTGGCACCAGGCCAAGGCACAAGGCAAGCCAGAGGGATAACCAAAAGGTGGGAATCTCATGCAAATACGTCCTTCTACTCCTTAACTCTCCAGAGCCAGCCCTGTCTGCAACCCATCTTCCTTCCAGTCCTTGCATGGCTCTGCAGCATCCCAGGCATGCCCAAAAGGCAGAGCCAGGAAGCTGCAGGTCCAAAAGTGATGTGGAGGAGAAGCCCCAGAGGAGAGGTTATTTTTCCTGTCTGTATATTCCCATCAAGGGTGGATTTATGCCCCAAGTAGAACAGCAAATGAGACATTCCCAGTGCAAAACCTCTGGGAATCAGCCATATCAGGAGAGATGTCAATGAGTTGCTTGAAACTCCACAGAATTTCTGGTTTGACCTACATTAATGCCAGATCTCCATTTGTCTCATTTCACTACTGTTTCTTTCAAGTAGAAGCAAAAGGAAAAGTTTCTGTTGCTCCTGTTCACAGCACACATCCTGTGACACAGGATGCTACATGTGGGACTAGAAGACAATTCAAAAAATAGGTCCTGTCACACCTGGAATTGCACTGAAGCAGAACACACAGGAATACAACTTTGGGAGGACTAAATCTTGTGTGAATCTGTGCAAGTGCTGCAAAGCTTTGACTTAATGGGAACAGAGGGGCAGAATCCTTTTCAGGGCACATGAATTATGGGAATACAGGTCATATAAGCCAAATTCCCAGCTGAAGGGGAACTTTTCAAATTCTTGTCAAGGTATCCCACTACCTGTACTTGCATCCAGGTAGTGGGACAAAGTAAAAGATGCTGTTGGGAACCATGTCCTTTGTTCCACTGGCTATATGAAGCTAACAAAGGAAAGAGAATCTTCTAGCAAAGCAAGGGACACAAGGACAGATAACATTGCAGGGATGACTTCTGAAGCAGAGTATGGGTGGTGGTTGCATTTTTCCCCTTGCAAACATGCTTTCCAGAGCAAAAGAGCTCTTAAGTTAAACTCAAAATGGAAAATGTGGGCCTAAGGCTGTACATCCAGTATGATATCACCTTGTTTGCATGAGGAAAAAAAAAATCACAACCAATAGCATTGCATACCCTTTGAACTTCTAAATAGACAAATAAATAGATAAATAATGACAATATGTTTTGTGATTCCTTTTGATCATCAACTATGAAAGTTCACAGGAAGTTTATACAACCCCCTGTGACTGAACAGATCTTATCTTCCAAATGCTAGGAGCCAAAAGACTCCAAGAAGAAAGTGTCAGCCTGATGTTCCTTTGGACAAAAGGCAATGACTCCTCTGTGTGCTAACACAGTTGGCTTCCTTTATTTTAGTCATGACTTGACCTTCTAAGTTGGCCTGGAGACCCTGTGAACTGCTGCTAACATACTAGGGGAATGCCTGTGAGCCCCACTTCTCATCTCTGGGGAGGATGGATAGTGCAAGCAGTGGCCCAGCACTACTCCCATCATCCTCACCCCATGGAAATCAAAGCCAGTGGCAGCGTGTGTTTTCTCAGGGATACAAAGAGTTTGTCATTTGTACTGTCATAAACATCATAGCAGGCAGATTTCAAGCCACAGACAATAAAGCATTTTCTTCTCTACTTTGGACAGAACAGATAAATATAATATTGCTTTGAATATGCAGAGCTCCTTTCATTCAAGGCCCTCAGGGCACTTTGCAAAGCTGCTTAAGTGTCACTCCATTGTGGCTGCTCAGAAAAAAGGAGTTCAATGGCTTTGTGTGCAACTCTGCACAGTGGCCCTCTGGAAACCGTGTGTGACCAACAGTGCTCTAAACACCAGGCTCTGCTGTTTGCCCCAAGGCCAACTGGAAGGTAGCTGGGGTCAGTCAAAACTGGGGTTTTCTAGAAAATAGTTTGGGCATGGGAAACAATCAAAATGAGGCATTTTTTCTAGCTGGTTTCCAGTGCCACAGAGGTAATGAAAGTCAGTGACATTGGAGTGACTATGACAAGCTTGTGCAAAACAAAAGAAATCCAAAACCAGACCACGCAGGCAGTTCAAAAACATTTTATGAACTCTGTGTTTGTTTCTCAGTACCTCAGTGCTTCCTGTGTTTAAAGTAGAGTGCGGTACAGAGATGTCCAAATGAGCCACAACCACCCTAACACCAGAACTGGAAGCAGCACACTCCAACAGCACAAAGCAGTGCTTGAACTGGTGCAGCTGTGTTTTTGGGAAGGGGGCCGTGGCACCATGCAGTGCCCCACTGCAGTGAAGGGTGTTGCAGACCTCCTGGAGTCAGCTCCAGGGCCCTTTGTGCTGACATCCATTGTGTGGCACACATTCCCAGAGCAGCACACTGCAGACCACAGAGGAAGCCAGTCCCAGCACTGGAAATTCAGCTCCCAGAATCCAAGGTCCAGATGAATGCTTTAAAAACAAGGTCAGCCTTCCTCCTTCAATTCTGTGCATTCTTCCAAGCAAAGCTGGGAGATATTGCTGTAAATAGCCCCATATCCACGGATGGACTTTACCAACACCCACATTTAGGCTGCTGGAGAACCACACACCTACACAGCTTTTCTTCACCACTAAGAGGAGAGGTTATTACTTAAGAAAAAAAAAATTACATACTGCTTCATTCTCATCAAAACAGATGGCTCAGAGATAAAATTTTGCCTCTTGACATGAAAAAGCGTTATTTCTCATTTTCATTAAACTACTTCCCATTTTAGAGACAAAAGGAAAGCAAGAATCAATTTATTTTTTTTCTTTCCACATCAAACTGAAAAGGGCAGAACTTGGGAAAGTACCAGTGTTTTTCTTCCAAGTCTGGGAAAACTATACAGTTTACATAGGCCAGAACACTGTTAGAGATATTTTCCCTTTAAAACACTGGATAAGGTCCGTATAGTCACAGGATGTTCCCCATTGCTATGTACATTGTTTTAAGGAGATGGACAAAACTCCCTCTCTGGAACTGCTGCTGCTTGCTGTTCATACTATGGAAGTGGTGAAATCCCACAACACAGGCTCAGTGTCAGCCATTCAGTGTGCACAGACCACACACCAGAAAGCTTGCAAAAGATCTTGCTGCCAGTGAAGAAGAGCAAGCAAAACCTCTCCTGAAAGCCTCAGTTTCCAGCTAACCTCTAACCTGGGGAAGCACTGAACGCTGCATCAACATCTCCACCTAAACCCCACAGCTGGGCCAGGCTGCCAAAGGAACCGGACACCCCCAATCAATCCCACAGAGTTGCGCCAAGATCTAAACGTGTAAGCTATGGCTGTTACCCTTGCAGCTGGGGGTGTGTGTGCACTGCAAACATAAGTTAGTGCCTACAGTGCTGGAAGCACCTCATGGAAAGTCTGAACAGCAAGATGCAAATCATTAGGAGCACGCATCACAACTTGCTCTGGGGAAAATTCCTCATTCAAGAACAGACATGCTGATTACGTCTCCAGTTTTCTGATTTCCTGATGTGTGAAAGTCCCATCAGTAAACAGGAGAGCTCTGTGCTTAGTGAAAGCTTAAAGCAACTCTCTCAGTTGGCCAGAAAGAGCTGAAGGGGCTATTTTGCACATATGCATGGTGTTGAAAACCTTGACACTTCCTCCTGCACTGTGTGGAGAGGCCTAGCAAGGAGTCACAAGAGTCAAATGCTGTTCTTGCTTTTGACACCATGCAGGTATATGACCTTGGATAGCTTTCCTTGCCTAATAACATGAGGCCTGTTTGGCTTTCTGAAGGTGTTGGAACAATGCAGTAAAATGTAATCCCACCGTGAACTTGAAACTATATCTATTTTTGGTCACGTTATACAATTCTGTACATTAAACAACCTCTAAGCTGTTTCCAGTTTCTTAACCAGCTTCACATCTATGCTTTTTCATACTCCAGCCTGGAAAAGGCCAAATATGAATAGGGTTTCCTCATCATCCTTACTACTAAAAAAAGAATTTTCCCTCACAATTTACATGGTCTCAGAGAGCAACAAAGGCAAATGCTGTCCTGAACCACTGGAAGAATTATAACTGTTTTTACCACCTGTTTATACTGACAAAGTCAGAATTTTGCACAATTTTTCTTAGATTTTTGTAGTTACATTGTGAGATTTAAAAGAAACAAAAAACCAAAAAAAACTATTAAACTATGCTGTGAGTCATTTTTTAAATCCCCTCCATCCAGCTGCATCCAAAAAAAGCTGCAATGCACCTGTCTTGTAAGAGCCTCCACAATGGTTAAATATTCCTCACAAAGCCTTGTCTTATCACTAGTTTTAGCTCTAGTTTACCTGGCGTGACCTGGATCAAATCCTAGTAATTTTAATTCCTCACCTCCTCTAGAGTGGCTCCCAAGTCTAATTCACATGGCTTGTGAACCAGCTGTAAAATAAAACAAGAGCTTGCAGCACCCACTTACCAGAAATCTCAGACACTCAGAGAGAGCCAGCAGGCCAGAACAATGTAGAAGACATTTGTAAAACACTGTGTATCATTTTACATCCTTTTGGAATGGCAGCTCAATACTTTAGAAAATAAAACAATCTCCTGCAACTCAGCATGAGACACAGGCAACTGAAACAACTTTCTGCTTTCTGCCTTCTCCCTTATCTCTAAAGAGCTGATAATAACTGAATCTATTGGAAATACTGTTGCAATAAATTTAATAACTTTCATAAAAGATACACATATATAGTGGCTATATCTCTTTTAATTTAACTAGATTCCTACTACTAGGCCCATTTAGGAGGTTGTGTGAATACATTCCTCAGAAACATTTTCCTTATACAGTTTTAAAATCACACGGTGAGCTAGAGAATGGAAAAGAAACGTCATGCACTGTCATGCACAGAGAATAAGTCAACTGCTTGGAGGCTGTGTCCTGGATGAAAGAGCCAGCCCATTAACAGGAGAAGGTGATAAAAAATCCATATCCAGCACAGAGCACCTCTCAAAGCCAAAACAACAACAGGCAATTGAGGTAGAGAGTGGAGCAGACTGCTATGACTCACAGACCATAAGTCTAGTCAGTGAAAAATCTGGCAGAAGTTTGCTGTTGGACTACGTCTGTAGATTCCCAAGAGATTTATAGCTTCTTATTAAATCATCTGTTCCTCTTAAAACTAAAGAAACTGTATATGTTTCACTGGATTTTACATCTGCTAGAAAGACACATTAACCATTAGTACAGAGTTTTTCCTATTGAGTGAGTCATTCAAAAGATTTTAGGGCCTTACTTGAGAGAGGAAGGGAAACCTACACAAGTGATGGGCTGCAGCGTGATCCAAAACCTGCTGTTTCAGGATGGGTCTCCCTCACTGGCATCTCTGGTGTGCCTGGCTAATCCTCAGAACAGGTCCTTTGAGTAACAAATATTTTCTGCAGAGGAAAGGAAAGGAAACAAGTACTTACTGCAGAGGAAAGTCCTATTGAGGACAGTCATGCCTTCAAGTAAAAGACCACTGTGGCTTGAGACAGAGTTTGTGGAGCAGGTTCGTGGAGTGCAGTGACACACAGGCACACACTGGTGCCAAAGGACCTGTCAAAACACGAGGAGCTGGCAGTGTAGTCGGCTTCCAGACAGAAGCTGCTATGCTCAGGAGCTGGAGAGAGAGCCCCACCAGCCCTGCAGTGTCCTCTCAAAACCCAAAGGAACAGAAAATGGAGCTGCGCACCGTCCTGCTCCAAGCATGAAGAGGGCTGTTTGAGTGCTGGTTAGTTCACAGGAGAGCAAACAGAAGGATGGGTAGGGCTGTTATTTCCATCCTGGTTAGCTAAACAAGAGGTTTTGTTATCTCAGAGTACTCCTGGAGCATCTCCACCCCTACCCTTCCCACACATTATCCACTGAAAAAACTGCACGAACAAAAAATGTTTCTTCTCCCATCTCCCCCCCTCTCAGTCTTATTTTTTTGTTCTTTTTTCACCCTTGGGCAAATCCACAGATTAGCTCTCTGAGATAGTCATCTCTCAATGGTAATGTACAAAGATGTTATTACATAGAAGCCATTTGCTGAGGCATAGATGGGGCTGAGCATCCCAAAATCCCAGAAGGTAGGAAAGTTTTACAGATTTTAAATTAACCCCTTAAAAATAAACACAATCCATGCACATTCACCAAACATGTAAGAATGCAGAAATACTGTGTCTATAGGTACTTCAGTGTTAAGAGTGGAAGAGTGATGTACTTTAAAAACACCAAAAATCCCTTCAGGGTTAGACCAGCAGTGCCTGTAGCCCAATCAGCTGCCTTCAGAGGCAGTGAAAGACAGTGCTAGTCAGGACAAGCCCAGGAGCCTCGTTGCTTTCTGGCCTTTTTTCTCTGTCCGTGGCAGACTGTAAGCTGTGGGTGAGCAAAGCTGAAAAGCAGCAAGATTTACAAAATGTTGCTAGTGGTGCTTTTGTTACTCCTGCTGTACCACTAAAATCCTATTAAGTCTGTAAAGCAAAGCATGACAGAAAGCCATGTGTGAACTGTTGCACTTAGCTGAAAAGTCAGCAACTTGGGAGCTTGAGAACACAATAATAAAATCAGGACCCACACCAGCACACACATGTGGAATGCCCAAAGCCTGCAAGCAAGTGAGGGAGCCGAGCATCATTGTGCCCAAGGGCACAACTGGGGCAGATTAGCCAGCACACACTGGATGGGGAGACAAGAAGGCTCAGCACATTTCTCTTTCATGTTTTTGAATTGCTGCCTTGTAAAAGTCAATTTGCTAAAAAACATGACAAGATAATGGTGGGTTCCTGCTGAATCGGCACAGCTATGCTATGCCAAACTGATTCCTGCAGTAAATCATGCGCACTCTCCAAACACAAAGGCAGGGCTGTACAGCTCTGCAAACTCGTTATTTACTTTTGCCAAAAATGACAAAATGTCTGTCAGACTTGTTTTCTCTTTATTACCTCTGCATTGAACCATCTTCTCTTTAGAACTCTGAATCAATAAAGAAGGAATAAACAAGCATGATGAATTTGATCTCCCAGTGATCTGTACAAAAACTGAGCAGAATGTGCTCAATAGGTTGCAGCCCATCTCCTACCCCACAACTGAACATGACCAGCTGCCTACCTGACAGCAACTTTCTGCCATGTCAATTCATCATAAATATGCTGAGACTGAATTAGTGCTTTCCATTAAAAAAAAAAAAAAAAAAAAGAAAATTAAAAAACAATATTGGGAAAAAAAAAAGAGGATGATTATGTGCCTATCCATACCCAGCCCAGTAATACCACATCTCATCCTGTTCAGGGTGAGACATGACTAAGGCATATCACCCCTGCTAGTCACAGGCTCCAGGAGTCAGGATGGTGGCACGGAAAACCAAGAACATTAGTCAGTCCCGAGCAAACAAATGTTTTGATTTGCCTCTCCTTCCTTAAAGGAAGGCAGCTACACCAATTAACATCAGTTATTTGCTCCATGTCAACTTTGCTCCCTGCATCACACAACTCCATATCTCACAACAGGTGAGCTTGGAGCAACTCAGAGCCCAACCCACCCCAGATCAACACCACCCTAGTGATCCAGCTGGGTAATAATCTTTGCAAAAGAAGGAGGAGTGACTATTGTATTTCATGAGCACAGGAAGCACACAAATATTGCTGTCCACCCTCACCAGAGGAAACACCACATGAGAGCTGTTGTGACAATTCCATCAGCCTTCCAGGCCAGCATGGAACATGAGTCAGGCCTTAGGCAAGCTGCTGAAGCCAATGCTCAGCTTTCAAGCACATCCTCAAGTATTTGGCTGAACTGGGACCATTTTCAAGTGTGGGATGCAGAATCGCACTCAACGGTTGCCTCAGTGACAGACTACAAAAGTATTCTTGATATATAATCATGTAGTATTTTATGGGAGTGCATTCTCCCTCAACCATAACCTCAGACTCATCTTTTCTTCGCAAGCAATTGCTGTGCCCGTCGTCTGAAACACAGAACAGCTGCCAGCCACAATAGGAAATGGTTTGCACTGATTGAAAGTATTTCTGAAACACCACCAATTCTTCTCCATGAAAAAAAAAAAAAAACCAAGCCAAAAACAACACAACAAAAAACCCAAGGGAATTTGGTAGCCTTTATTCTGTTCATTGTTGAGAAGTAAGGATCTTTGTTTTCTCTTTCAGACCATCCTGTTGTTCACACAGTGAATTACAGACCTAACCAATTCTATAAATGGCTGTTCCCCAAACTCATGGTTTAAGTTTAGGTCAAAAGAAGACCATTCACATATGAAGTATGACTCTCCTCTGGCAAAGCAAAGCCATTCTGGTTCCTGACAATGCTATATTTAACTTATTTTTAACTTTCCTGATTTTCTGCCTCTTTTCCTCAAAATAAAAATCAGTAGATGTCAGAAGAAAGAGATTCTGCAATCCTCAGTTAGAAAGGTCACCTGGAGGCGAGCTCAGAGCCAGGAGTCAGCCAGCGACAGCACGGACAAATTAAGACTTTCCAAACTAAGTTTCATTTTAGCATGCTGCCACTGATCTACCCAAAGTCACATCAACATCTCAATGCTTCAGTGCAGGGTTATAACGCTTGTTTGCCTAATACATGGGTTATAAAGATGCAGTTTAGAATAACCTGATTGTTACCATTTGCAGATGATTAATGATTCTCTGATGCCTTATAAAGCTGTAATCATCACCTGCTCACTGAGATCATCAAGGAAAGTAATGATGACCTGTAAAACCCATTTAAAACAAAGCAAACATATCAAGCAATATAGGTTCAAGCTTGTAAATCTACAGTAATACAAGGTAAATTGTGCTAGTCCTCTACAGAGGCACAGCACCCACCCAAGAGAGGCTGCTTCATGAAGTGGGGTATGTAGCTTTGAAGGCACAGCTCATTTAGCCAGAGTTTTAGATGAACAAGTACCTGCTTGCACCTGCTAGCCAGCAGCTGAAATAACTGATAAGAAACTCTGTCCACAGACACTTGAAGGTGAATGATTGTTCCTGTCCTTAATGTGTCCACAAAAATGCAGACACTACACCAGCTACTGGGCTCCCAATCTGACCAGGAACCTACAGCTATTTAAATATATACAGTTTTAAAACTGTAACAATGCAGCCAAATTACAGGACATCCAAAAAACATACTGCAGAGTGACAAGCATTCCCCACTCAATTTGGTTATCATTGATGCTAAGGAGACCTTCCTCCCACATGCCACACTGTCAGAATCAACAGGTGAGTTTCTAAGGAACTTCAAATCCTGGAAGGGTTTTGGGGCAGGAGATTGGTAGAAGATTGGATCACTTTATTTTATTTTACAAACAGGCTGTAAAGCCTGTTTGTATTTAACCAAATAGAACTGGATAGGCAGTGAAAGGTGCCAAGGACCAATCAAACCTTCAAGGGTCTCAAAATGACACCTCAGAATGCTTTCTTCCCAATTAAAAACTTTGGAAGCAAATTAGCCTCATCTGTGCAGCTGGCAGGACGACAAAGTGTCAATGCACAATCACATCTGATTTCCTGCAAAGCCCTGCTCTGAAAAGAAGAGGTTACAGGAGGAGAGTGCCTGGGTTGCAAACAGCCCTGCTCACCTTCAGGGCAGTTCCTGAAATGGGAGCAAGGCAAAGAGCATGGCCATAAGGCTGTACTATCCTGATGCAGGAGAAAGCTTGTAGCTTATGAGTCAGCATCTCTCTCTAAATGAAAGACAAAAGCAGGAGAATGTCTCTGAAAAGTTATTCCTTTCCTCCTTGTTCCCTTCCTCCACTTTCTATAGAAAGTACTTTTTAGATAAATTGCATACAGTATGGGCAATCTTCCTGCTTGGAAAATTCAGTCTGCTAATAAAATCAAACACAAACCAACAACATCAAACCTATTTTTGATGGGTTTGCTTGTCATGCCATGGCCCCCAGCTTCCATTCTCAGGGATTTAGCAAAATATTTGTTTATTTACACAAAGCTGGAATTCTGGAGTACCAGATTCTCTTCTCATTGACCTCTGGCCATGCTTGGAGGTTACAGCAATTAAATATATTCCCAGTGACATCAGTAGGGAAGTAACTGTGCTGTAAATAATAAGTTAGAAAACAGCGTGGCTTTGTCCATCCTTTATCAATACTCAGCAGTGTCAAAGATAATGGGAGTTCTCTCTTCACTCCAGCCCTGAGCAAAGTGCCAGTTCCTCTCCCTTCAGTGAACACAATCTCTGACCACTCCAGGTAGACACAATTTTCTCCTGTCACACCTCTCAGCTTGCTGGGAGAGGGGCTGAGTCACAGACCCACCTCCTGCTCTCCCTCCAACACCACACAAGTGGACAGTGAAAATAAGAAGAAATTCATTTTACTGGGTTTAAGTACTTTATGCCTTGAAATAAATCCCTGAGATGCTGTAAGATGACCTAAACAAATCACAGAATTTTAAGAATAAATAAAGATGGCACTCCTCCTATTAGGTTTACAGATCTCAAGCCTGTGGGACTCGGGTTTTAAAGCTTTTCTGTGTAGCTATAAAAGCCAGAGAGGGACAAGATTTTTGACAGTGACTTAGCTCCAGGAACTCTGACCTTAAAAGAAGGTAGGGAAAAAATACAAAAAAAAAAAAAAATCCCACAAAAAAATTGGCAGAGTTGACAAAAGTAAGTAAGAAAAGCTGGTTGTTTTTTCTTTTGCATTTGCCACCCACTGTCTCCCACACAATAACATTGGGTAAGAGCACATTGTGACAACAATTCTAGCTCTTACTTTAAAATTCCTTAGTCACTGTAATTGTATACAGAGCAAAGAAGGTCTGCTTCACTTGCCAGCAAAACACAGCAGCACCTGGACTGCAGCATGGCAGCCTTATAGGATGTGTAGAGATTAAGAGGAGTGAAATCAGCCAGTCTAGAATTGGAATACTGGAGGGCAAGACCAGCATACCCTGACCCAATGTAAGCAATGCTACTTCTGGTGACACAAACAAGAGATATTTGGTAACCACTGGGTGTTTCAATCATAGCTTTGTATCTCTATATGAAAGCTGACAGCTACCTCTCGCTGGATACAGCCACCATGTCGGGGGTGTGACACAGCTGTGTTGTAGAGATTCAGGATGTGAATCCTGACAAAACCCACCACATCCTACCTAATAAAGGCCAACTCTTCCCTGCTCCACCAGAATCCTTCATACCCAAAAAATTTGCACTTCTGGAAATGAAAAAATGGAAAACAAGAGCTTAGATGACATCCACCAACCCAGGGCAGGAGGTTTCACACCATCTAACTTTCTGGTATTTTCCTGGAGCAAATATCAGCATATTGATCTGCATATTATCAGTATATTCACCTGCACATCAGGCTAATCTCAAGAGACCATGATGGTTAAGAACATGTTCTCATTCTCTAGCTCTTCTTGGAACTCCCTCCNAGAGCTTAGATGACATCCACCAACCCAGGGCAGGAGGTTTCACACCATCTAACTTTCTGGTATTTTCCTGGAGCAAATATCAGCATATTGATCTGCATATTATCAGTATATTCACCTGCACATCAGGCTAATCTCAAGAGACCATGATGGTTAAGAACATGTTCTCATTCTCTAGCTCTTCTTGGAACTCTCTCCATAGCAACTCCTGCAATTACTGTATTATAGGTATATACCTATAATATATATAATATACCTGTATTATATACAGGTATTTTTGGGGAGCGAGGCTGAGTTGACTGCAAAAGCACATGCTACCACAGACCTTTCTTACAGATCTAACTGCAAGCAAGCAAGCTGCAGGACTTTCCTGCATGTTTAATTTGTGAACCCCACATGCAGTAACTTCATCTCCCAAAGAACATGTGTACAGCTCAGCCCTGGGGGATAGGGTGAGTCTGATGTGCCCTTATGTGGGAAGGCCCCTTGCTATGGATGGCTGCTGTGTGGAAGGGCTTTGTTGAGGCACAGGTCAGCCTATGAACATTTCTGCTTGGATGTAGAGCTCCCTTTGAACTCTCTCATACTTGCACCGACCTTATGCACACATGTTCATTGCTGGAGCTGTGGGTGGGAGGCACATCTGGCGTCAGCTCTAAGCAAAGCTTGCACAGCTTCCTTCTCAAGACCACTGAAGACAACATGGGCCTTTCCACAGACTTCAAGCTTGAGGCCAGACCCACATTCCTTCATTTTAAAGGACAGCAGAACTGCACTGAGTATTTTCAGGCAAGCATTGTGTCACCACCCTACTGCTGCAAGGCCAGGAGAGTGACCTGCTCAGCCAGCTTCTTCCACAAGCCCTCAAGGCAGACCTTATTCACTGCACTCACTGGGTTCATTTTCTTCTCACAGACACAGAGAAAAATTACACAAAAACAGGCCATGAAGAGTCTTAGGCTAGAAATTTGGAGAAAACTTTTCTTTCCTTCGCTTTTCCAAAACTTACATTCAGCCAAATTCTTCATTAACACAGAGATGTTCCTCTCTTTGGTGCACAACTGCCCTCACAACCCCAGCTTTACCCTGGGATTCCAGGGGACATCAAGAGGCAGGAGCCCCAGCACACCAAAACTCAACCACTTTCTCAGTCTGCTCCTCAGGAAGTGAAACGTTGGACCCTTCCTTGCTTTGGCCTGGGGTACACTCGTAACTCGCCATTTGGCCTCCACAAAGGAAGCCCTACTGTTCCTTACTCTTTAGTCACTCTGTGAGCTGTCTCACAGAGCCCAGAAGAAATTCTTACATAGTAAATACCATGTGCCATTAACAATGTCAGTGCTTGGCCCACATCAGAGCAGCTGTCAGGGCCCCAAGAGCACCAACAACCCTTAAATGCCCTGTCCAGCCAGACCTGGGACTTGCATCCCCAAAGCCACTGCCCAAGGGACCACAAGCCCAGCATAAGCTCAGCTCAGCCATGCTGCAGGTTCACCCACCCCCAGCCCTGTCCTTGCTGGGCTTGACTTGCTGCATGGATTTAGCTTGGTCCTGGCTCTTCCCTCTGCATCTACACAGGGATTGCTGAGCTACCAGTGACATCTGTCACTGTCACCAACCTGGTCCCCCTTGGGCACGTAGCTGAGGTCAGTGAGAGCATTGTCCTGCCTGTGCTGGGGTCACCTCAGCTCCTGGCTCATCCATTGTCATGGTTTGGCCTTTGCTCTCTGCTCCCTGACAGTGCCATGCACCCCACACACTCTTTCCATTTGCTGTCACCCCCCCTGCTTGATGGAGCCTGGAGCATGACTGGGACAAGCATCACATGATAGCCAGGCCCTGGCATTAAAGGGGAATTTCGGAGGAAGGAGAAATATCAGAAGACATTTCAGAGGGATTCAGCACCTTGGCTTTGACCCATGGAAAACCTGAAGATGTAGCTGCTAACCTGGTGTCAGAGCAGGTTTGGGAAACTGGGTCACTGGTTTTCCTGGTGATTAATTCCAGAGTAGGATACTGATCTGGTTCAGACAGAGTTCAAAACATCCCTGCTTATACAATCAGAGGTATGAACAGGAAAGGCACCTTTGCAAGCAATCATCTCTCATCAAACAGAAATACTGCATCACAGACAAGAAGGGCTGATGGATAAATTCAATTATTCACACTTAGCAAGGTTCTCAGCTATCTAGACTTTCCTAGCTAGCCTGAGGTAAAAACAAAATCTTAACATTTCATTCCCACTGAAACAAAATTTCAAAAGCTTCTGCCATTTGCACTAAATGCAACATGGCAGTGAGCATCTTTACAGCCCCACAGCAAAAGTAGAACTGCACCAGGGTTTTCCTCAGGTTATGCAGCAATCCTGGTGAGCACTCTGGCCTCGCCTTACTCTCTGCCTGTTGGGAGCACAGGCTGGAAGCACTGGAAGAAAACTGGAGTGCAGTTTTGGAGTTGTTTTATTTTTGGTCTTGGAGAGTCACTCCTCTTTATATATCATCCTTTCAAACAAAACAAACAAACCTTTTTCTCTCTTTCCTGTTCACAGATAGAGGCAGAGAACTCAAAAGAGCTGATTTCCACTGAGAACAGACACCAAGAACCAGCTGCACTGTATGAACTTCAGGATTTACTGTAGGTTCTGCAAAGTGGCACAGTGCATTGCAAAACTAATACAAGCCAGAAACAGAGCATCAACAGAGATGCTGTTCTGATGTCTCTGTGATCAACAGAGAAATTACAAAGGCATGTTTTAAATCTGGGGTTTTTTTCAAAATAGTATCAATTGCATAGGCACCTTCATAGGTGACATTCTACAATATATGCTACCAGCAAACCAAGATAGAATTTCTGGAGATAGAGTATTTTGTTTTGGGAGATATACCATTTTACATACAGCTGTCTACTTTCTCAATCAGCTACCTGCATTGTTTGATTCCACCCACAGCTCACCCCTAAACAGTCTTGCCTTTAATTAACCAGCCAAAAGCTCCTGCAGCATCACTGCCTACACGTTCTGGGTTTCTTTTGGTTTTTTGCAGGTAGGATTGGGGTTGGGCTTTTTATTCCCCTGAAGTTAAAAAGGGGGCTTTGCCCTCCAGCCTTTGGTGGTTATTCAGGTACAGGTGCCTACAAAAGTCACACTCATATTCTGAGGACTTGTGCAAGGATAGTGTGAGATAATAAAGAGCAAAAGTGGGCTGGAACATGTGTCCTGGGGGTCCCACAGGTAGTCCAGGTTTCCAGGAGGGAAACCAGGAAGAAGAGAGATCCTGTATGTTCTCCCTAAGGACAACTTTAGGGCTCTAACATTGTCTGCATTGCTCTGTTTCAACATCGCATGCCTGCTCAAAAAACCAAAACTCAGCTTCCCTAAAAGACACTCGGTTCTGCAGGTACTTGCACATAACAGTGACCACATTCATAAAGTTTTAATATAATAAAGAAAATACATAAAACAATGCTCAGTAATGAGCACAAAAATTATGGGAACATAGGTCATTTGGAACTGAATCCAGAAGTTTAAATCATTAGGTTTCTGGATGTGGCAAAATTAGCCTGGCCCCATCATGAGACCTAACCTTCCCACAGGGTCACAAAACAGGAAAGGCTGGGACTAAGAACAACAATAACTGCAAGAAAATAAACTTTATCTGAAACTAATCAGTTACTAATGATTTGAGGAAGATTATGTCAACTTGCCATATATGGGTTCTCTATCAGAAAAGGTGAAGCACTACACTGTCAAGTAACAGATGTGACTTGCACCTTGGTCTGCATTTAAGGTACATGTTCTTCAATTACTCTTCTCGTGTTCCTCAGAGGGACAATGGGAAAGGATTCCCAGCATCACAGGAATCTCAGTTTATATACAGTCAGAGTATTCCACTTTGCACAGGAGCAAGTGCTTTGATGTGAGCTTTCCTAATGGAGCTGTAAAGGTCCACTCCCCTACAGTCACCTGAGACAAGGCTGTAGCAGGGTGGGGGTTGGGTTCTTCTCCCAAGAAGAAGAGGTAAGAGACAGGATGAGAGAAAATAGCCTCAAGTTGCACCAGGGGAGGTTAAGTTAGGATAAAAGGAAAAATTTCTCCACCAAAAGGGTGTCAAGCACTAGAACAGGCTGCCAGGGAAGCAGTTGGGTCACCATTTGTGGAGGTATTTAAAAGCCACGTGGATGTGGCACTAAGGGACACAGTTTAATGGTGGACTTGGCAGTGCTGGGTTAACAGTTGGATTCACTGACCTTAGAGGCCTTTTCCAACCTGAAAGATTCTATGGTCTATTCAGGGTATTTGATTATATTCAGACATATAGAAACAGCTGTCTGTAACACGAGAATACAGAATATTCCACAAGATTTTTGTATTGCTTCCTGCAGAATTCTATTCTGCTGGCTGGGATTCAAGATGCTAGAATTTGGCTCTTTATGCTTCTCCTTGATCAGGTATTATCATTCCTCCTGGTGCCAGCCTGGCAACATTTCCGGTGTTTTTCACAAACATTCTCTCAGATCCATTTGTGCTGCAAGGCTGCAGTCAGCTCCAGTTCAGAGAGAGCTTGCTGGAGGCATGAGCTGTACAGCAGAAAGCCATGCTGATTGCACCTCTGTGGAAAAATGAAAATGTCTCATGTCCATAGATTTGCTGGAAGCAGTTGGCTTCAAATTTTGTCATACAATCTGTTCAGTATTAATTCCACAACTTCCATAACTGATGCTCAGTACCTTCTAAGAGCTGAATTTCTGCTGCTGGAGAGGCCAACAGACCCTGTTACTGGGATCTTGATGAGAAGTGTCCTGAAGTTTTACAAAAATATGGACACAGGAGGAATGCCTCTCTGTTTTGTCTGCAGACATCCTCCTTGCATGAAATGAGGCGTAAAGGTTTTTACCAGACACACACTTAACAAGAGTTATAGCAGGTTTTGATCTATCCCCTTCAGCACCCTCAGGCCTCATCCACCACAGCTGAGACACTCTAGCTAAAGTCCCAGTGAAACTATTGCTGTTGATGAAATTTCCTCTGACCAGGGAGGTCAGGGATATATTTTAGCCAAGACCCTTAATGACCCAACAGTACTAAGACAAACCTTTTCCAGCTATTCGTCTGCATTCCTTAGGCATGAGGACATGAACAAGGGGAAGCACTGAACTATGGAAAGTTGTGAAGGAAAGAGAGACATTCCATGCTACAAAGCTGTTCCAGTTAGCATCTCATTTATATTCTGGGATATAAACATAACTTCTCTTCCATATGTGATGAAGATTCCCATACAGCATTTTTCAAGACCAATGCTGCATCAACCTACTTATAGCCCAGCCACCCCACAACCTCTGAGAATTTTTAGTGAGTGACATCTTTGACCTTTTTAATATATTACCAATAAATGAATCCAAGCTAACATGCATTTCTCTGCTTCCTGTCCACTTCTTCTATCTGCTTTTTTCACATCAAAAAGGGACCTTTGATACTGCTTACACACACAGTTCATGCACGTAGAAAGACTGAGAAATCTGGCTTCAATCACCAACTGGTGCTTGTAGACTACACCAGAATATGAATAAAGGTAATAAAAGACAGCCAATGGAAAAAAAAAAAATTGAGGAGACCACAGGCTTGTTAAAAACCAGCACAGCATGAACAACAAAGGTAGGTATAGAGAAAAAGTAGAAGATGAGGTAGGAGGGTACTGTGCCACCCAGATTCCTCCCAAAGCCAGTAGGAGAAAGAAATGGGTTTAAATAGACAAGCTTGTCTCCAAGCTAAAATTCCCAAAAGAAACTAGGAATTCATTTCTCTCTTATTCATGCATACTTTAGAAACCTCTGGAGACTGCTCTGCAAACTGGAACAATAAAACAAAATGTCAAGACAATAAATGGGGCATTGAATCTCTGTTGTCTGTTGGAGGAAGGCCTTTTCTGACTAGAGGGCAGTACCTTTTTTTCAGTACCTTCCCAACAGCAAAGCACTGCAGAGTCAGCACTGTCTTCAGGATGACCTCAACAAAGAGTGGGGCAGCACAGCAGTACTTGGCTGGGTCAATTACCTTCAACAATTTCTGGTTGAAATCCACCTTGCCACAGGTGTATCTCACTACTCTTTTGTCATCTGTTCTATGATATCATAACAGGCATCTTGTTAGAGATGCTGATAAACAGCCCAAATCCATTTGATTTTTCTATAATTCTGAGGAAATTCATTCCAGTTCCATTTCTGCTCCCAAACTCCAAGAAGCTCCATGCATACAGTAATATATCAGCAATGAAACAGTGAATGCTTTGATCTCATTTGCAGCATGAGCACTTAACACTAAAGGTAGACCTGGCTTCCTTTTTCTTTGACCAGGAGAAAAATCACTGTTATTTTTTATCTACACACTTCTCTTTGCTTGGAATTTTAATTTCTGGAAAGAATGGGTTTTATGCAAAAGTGGTAAAGCACTTGTTAAAATATGGGGAAGCATCAAAGAGGCAACTTCGTGGCCAAAAGACTCAAAGCACAGCTCCATCTTTGGCATATTGGGCAATTCAAGTCATGCAAGTAATTTTATTTTCCTCCACTTCAATTTCTTAACCTACAAAATAGAGACACTTACTAAAATTATTCAAGGGTGTTACAATATTCACAGAGTAATTCCTTGCTTTTGTCTCGTGTTTGAATGAAACCAAAAAACCTAATGTTGCACAATAAGCCAGTTGTGCTGATATGTTCCATTCTCCCATAAAAAGCAGTTGCTGAGTTTCTTTCTGTTTCAGTTAGGTCTTTTGCCCACTATGGCTCCTCAGGAAGCTCTCCCAGCATCAAATGAATTTCAGAAAGAGTTCAGCATGAGCAAAACAGCATATTTTAATCATGCTTCATTAAATCAAAACCTTTTAATTAGCTCTAGTAATGGCTCCATTCAGCTTTGCAAAGCACTTTGGAGAATTGCATTGAAAAGGGCTGTATCAGAGCTAGGCACTATTACCTACACAAACATGAGCTAAAGACTTCAAAACACATAGAGACAATATCTTTATGCCTTCATTGACTTAAATGCTGCTTCAAGTCATAGGATATTCCTCAAGGAAGAATTTCAAGTCATTAAACTATTAGTAACTTTGCAACACTTTTGAAAAATAGTGAAAATCGGGCACTCACACAAATTGCTTTATCTACTGGAATACAGCTGTTTCTGAAACAAAAGGTAATACTCATTTAACAGTGCAAAGCCACAGAAGCATAGGGGGCACAAAGGATGAAATATTGTTGTACTCATTTAGAGCAAGAGGGGAAGTTGGTAGAGGCAGAAGTGCAGTAAACCAAAATAAAATAAAAGCGCTTAAATAGCACCCTATTCTTGATGCCAAACTGGTCAGAAATAGCTCACATTTCCAAATTTGGTAATCTTCCAAGGAGGAGTCAAAAGCAACAAATCTTTGTAGGGGTTGCTAAGGGCAGAAGGGGGGGTTTTCCTGGTTTGATTTAGTGGCTAACATAATCTTTTCTATTTGTGATTGTTTAACAGAGTTGGTGGGCTGGTCTTGTGTTATCTCTAGATGACACTTTAATGTTGCAGGGCAATCATCATTACATTTTGGTGAGCCCAGGGTGCCTGGAACAAGGCATTTGTTATTACATCCAAGAGATATAATAACTCCTCAGGCAGACAGGCACAAGTTAAGCCTAGCACCTGATCCAGATCTCATTTGAAAACCACAATGTCCAAGAGGACTGACTGTGCCCTCAGCTCCTGGCTGGACCATTGGCACACATCTTCTCTGGTCAGGGGACAGATGCCATGAACTGAATCACAGAACCACGCAGGCTCCTGGGAGGTCTCCTGCCCACAGACTGAGCTTTTCCCAGTCTGTTTAGCCTACGAGAAGCTGTTTAGTCAGAATGTTTCAGGCAACATTGCAAAAACCAGTCTCATATCACACCCCTCGCTTTGCCAAAGCCACCAGTCCTATCAAAATGCAGATTTCACTCTGCTTCCAAGCCTGCTGGAAAATGTCATCCTGCTTCTTCAAGCAAGGGTAATCCACTATCACACTGGGAGATTTTCACCATTTTACATTAAGTGGAGTAAGAAATACCCTGAGAAGCAGGGGAGTGGGGTATGGGCTACTTTCCTTCATTGGTCTTTCAAACAACATTGCAGAAAAGACTGACATTCAGTCTTAGAGTAAAGAAGGGCACTGTAGGTGGGCATGGCAAATTCCAGCCAGGAGCATGAGCCTCACTGTGCAGCTAGCCCTCAGAAGCAGCTTTCTAAATGAATGGAGCAGAAATCCAGTGTATTGAAGGCATTGATTTCCTTACAACTACCATCCCAGTGGCACAAACAGGGCATCCCTCAGCCTTACACAAGGATATAGAATCTGATCTTGTTCAGTATTAGCTATGGCAATACAGATGTTTGTCCCTGCTTTTCAAATCGCTTGTTGCTGCTAAGCACAGTAGNGATCTTGTTCAGTATTAGCTATGGAAATACAGATGTTTGTCCCTGCTAAGCACAGTACAGAAAACAATCAATGGATCAGGTTTCCAAATGGGAAACAAAACCACTGGAAAGGCCTAACTGCACTTTCACCTCGGAAGTTTTTATCATTGCTTCATAATCCTCATGATACAGTAACAGATATCATGCATAAGTTTGTATGACTTAAATACTTGAGTTACCCCAACAAAATGCAAGTGTGTTAATGTAGTTCAAGGTTAAGACTCCATTGCCCCTTTTTGTGAGCAACATCTTTTGCAAAATACAAAAAAAACAGACACGTTTTCAGGATTTCTTTTTCTGGCTTAAAAATTAAAAGAAAAAGAAAAAAAACACCACCCAGATGGGGTTTCAGTCCCAAATATGCAATTGGCATTTGGCCCAGTGTAAAGACATGCCCAAACTGCCTGAGGATGGAGCAGCTGTGGGGCCAGGGGTAGGTCACAAACTGCCTAAACCAAGGAGACTTTGCAGGAGGGACTCCCTTAGGACAGAGAAGAGCTCTGAGGAAAACAAGCAGCCAGTATATTAAATCACCTTCATTCAGTCTCATGATGCACAAGTTGAAAGCACTTTCTGTCCCTTTAATGTTCCTCCTTCCCCCATCTGAGCCAGAAATTGCCAAGCAGCTTGGTCTGCTGATGAAACTATCTCCCACCATCAGTTTACAAGGAAAGGAGAGTTTCCAGAATAGCAACAAATCTAGTATGGTACTGAAATAACCTTATGGTAAATACAATAAAGTGCTGTCATGAAAGATCAGCTAAGCCTGCTTGTGATCCAAGCTCTGGAAATGTCTACATGAAGGTAGAAAAGGCCAGTAAAAATAGTGAGGGAGGAAAAGGGAGCCGCTCACTTCTGCAGCCTGCATCCCTCCACAAGAGAGGGTACAGGAGGAAAACTACAGCTGTGGTACCAAACATCTGTGAAAAGGCACAGAGAAAACAAAGCACAGCTGAGGATGTAAACAAATCTCTTGTTACCTGTTTATTCTCTCCCTTCTGAATCTTATCCATGGAGCTTAAATATATTTGATCCAAATGCAATCCATTTACACAAAAGTGAAATTTGAAAAAGTTGCAGCAAGTTTTGCTTCAGGGGACTCAAGTCAATTCAAACAGGCAGCACATATAAAAAAACTATCAGTTCCTACAGAATCCAAAGGACTGAGAAAGAAATAAAGTTGTTAGAAAAGTTTTTCAAAGAAAGTGATATCCAAAACCCAATTTAACCTGAAAACTTTAGAGCCCAGTAAACGTGCAAGAGAGACCTGTACACCATTTCCTACTAGGTGGCTGCCAAACAGATTTGTTACACATTTAATAAAGCAGTAAAATAAGGCATTTATGTAGCATGTTTAACTGTAAGCATATTGGTAGCATTTCATTTAAATGAAAGTGTAACCTGATAGATGCTACAGTTCCTGGACAATGGGAAATATGAGGAGAAAAAGAAAAGTCAGAAATCCTGCTTCATCACCCTCAAATAGCATCTTGCACAGCGCAGCACAGCTTTAACAGGCCTGTAAAACCTGGACTCTCTGAGCCTCTCACAAGAGTGCCTGGCTGGCAGATGCTGAGTCCTCACGTGCCTCGGAGGGTCCGCTACTCGGAGGGAGCAGTGCTGAACACCCTTTGCTGGGTCACACATCATTGCTGTTCCTTCCTTCAGGGCCTCACCTCATACTTGGCGAGGCAGCAGAGCTGCAGCTCCTTCCAACATCAACACCTTTTCTGTGCTCGGCCAGAGGTGTCGGCGCAGAACAAACACGAGTTTCAGCCTCCCCAAGTTCAGAGCTCCCCGAGCCACGTGCGCTGCTCAGGCTCACTGAAACTCTACAGGAAAATTGCCACCACCCTTCCGAGTGCAACTTCAGCCCATCATAACCTCCCCAGGTTACAAAAGAAATGCAAACTGCAAAGGTCCATGCCATTAAAAAACAGCTAAATACAAACCTCTGGTTACTTTTGCTTCTTTAATGTACAGATCTCAGGAATACATGGGGAAATATAAATTACTGCTTTAAAAAGGCACAGGGAAACTGAAGTTCCAGGTGATGGAATCACTTTGAGGACCTCTGAATGAGTGAGCAAAAAAGCAGCAACTGGACAAGAGATTTGCCAGGTAGTAACTAGATTCCTAGTTTCCTTTCTTTCTTTCCTTTACCTAGTTTACCTAGATTCCTTTCTTTCTTTCCACAGAGATGATACTTAGTTGTTATGAAAAATAAATTATTCTCTTTTGGAGAAAGATCAACATGCTCTTCCTCATGGGTGATGATTTCCAGAGTGGTTGAAAATCAAAGTAAGAAAAGTACAGAAATGCCAGCATTACAGAGCAAACCTTTCTTCCAAGTGAGAGAACAGAAGCAAAGCAGGTGTTTTTGGGCCAAATTGTTTTTAAAAAGAGGTACTTTCCTGCTTCAACAGAGATATATGCAGACACATAGAAGTATCTTCAATGCAAGGAAAACACTGAAACAATAAGTTGCTGCCTTTTGCTTGCACATTCCTAACGTGAAGGTCCCAAGTCCCCTCTAAGAGGAACATGAGGATATTTCATTGTTAAACAATTAGGCCAAAGCCACACTGAGGATTTTTGTATCTGGTTCAAACTGACTTTAATGGAAAATGAGCATTTCACTATTATAAGTGACTTAGAAAATCTCAGCAGGGCTGTATAAAAAGCCAGAGCATTTTTTTTTGTTCTATTTGAATCTAGTTAGGGCTTTATGGAGAGCTAAGGACTTATTAATAAAGATCAGAAATTGGGAAGGCAGAAAGGATCTTTATGTCCTCCACTCCCTGGTCAAAATGAAGTTTGGGGATAAATGAAACATCTGCTGTGATAACTTGTGTATCAAAGCAAACCTCTGTTTCCATCCATAAAAATGGCCAATTTAATCCACATACAGAAAGCACTAGTTGAAATATTTGTGAAAAATCAATGGGTAAATTAGTATCTCTCAAATAGTCATGATAAACATAACCTACATAAGACGTAAACCTGAGCTGCACACTGATGTACCAGAAAGTACCTTTGTCTCTTGGCACAGGTTTATAATGGCGAGGAGGATGGGGATAGGAGATACAAAATAACTGCCTCCTTGTAACCAGAAATAATGGTTGTGACTAAGACTCAAAAATCAGACGTGAGTAGAGACAGAAGAACTTGTCCTTTTCAAACAAAAAAAAGTATTAACATCATATCACTCTATATATATATATGTTAGTCCATTAATAAATATTTGAGATGACACAGTGAAGAAAGAGGGTATTAAAAGCCTAAATTTGCCTGATAGTCTCACTGCCTGATCATCCACCTTTTGAAGAAAAGAATCACACTTTATGTTGTGGGGGCAGGGAAGCCATTTGAAGTACTGAAGGGCAGCAGCAATATTGTCATCTCAAAAGCACTACTCTGGGTACTTGTAGTTTGATGCAAAAGAAAACGTGTTGCTTCACAATACATTTCTGATTTTCCTAAGACATGCACTGAAAAAGAAGAAAGGGTTTATTTATTCCCAGAATTACCTTCCTGATCCTTCTTATCTGCACCGATGTTTCCCTCCTCTACCAAAGTCAGATGCGGTCTTCTATTTGTTTGTTCATATTTTGTTAAGTGCTTTTAGATTTACAAATGAATGATGCTACTTTGTTACTACAGCTCATCATCTTTCTGCTGCTATCTGAATTCAGCTCCTGCTTTTTACTGGCATTTGCCCTACTCCTTAAAAAACCACCAATCTTAGTTTGATCCAGAGGCCCTCATCATTCAGTTTTTTAAATCCACGTGATAAAGCCCAGAGATGAAAATAACTTATCTCCATTAGACCCAGTATAGGAATACTCCATTCAGTTTGTAGAAGTTATGAAGGCAGGTCTTCATTGTGTGTTGAAAACAAAAACGTATACATATATATAAAATCTCATTTATGAGAATGAATCCTGGATCAAAACATCTCTCATTGAATTTCCAATATTTATGGTTATCCCAAGTCTCCACCAAAAAAAAAAAGTTAACACATACTTGCCCCTTACTCTTTGCCTAACTAGGATGGGAAAGCTAATAAAAAAAGTAGATTCTGAAAACTATTTGAAAAGTTGGAGCCAGAACTGCAGTGCCAGGTGAGGAAGAGGTGAGCAGACACTGCTGGGATAACTCATCTGGTCCAAAGCAGCTGCTCTGTGTGGCCTCCACCCCAGGTGACCTTCCCACTACATGTTTGTCTGGGCTGGACAGGCAGATGTGCTTGCCAGCCTGTCCTGCTGCAAAGCACACGGGAAAGGGAAAAGGAAGCTTTTAGTCCAAGACAAAGCATTTGGCTATGCAGGGCTGGATTCCTGCTGTTTTAGCCATTACCCATAGGCTCATGAATATACATTAAATATTTGAATTTCTCACATGAATATGCCACTAATTTTAATCGTTCTGCTTCCAGAGCACACCTCCAAGCCCAGTGGCTCAGCTACACTTCTATAGAGCAAAACATTCTGCTGTCTCTCTGGATTTAAGAACAGGCCAGATTCTTCCCTCTATCACATCAGTCTACCCACAGTAGTTCTGGGTCAACACTAGCATGCCAAAAATCAGCCAGATTCATCTCATGCTCTCTACTAAAAATACAGATAATGGATTGAGTAGGAACCATTCATCTTCAAAAAAGAAGCTGGCTTCACTCAGAGCAGCAAGAAACTTCTCCCATCTTTCTCATAGGCTGTGCTTTTAAGCTAGGTATTAACTCTTGCCATTTTTCAGTTTCCAGATACACCACAATGTACAATGATCTATACAACTGAAAAGATAAGACACACACTCCCCCTCGCCACATATCCCAGAGTGTTCCCCCCCTCCACATGCAATATCTTGGAGGTGAATAGGGAGACGGTGTATTTGTCTTATAACATTTTTTACCCTCCACTCTTATTCTCTCTGGAGCACGTGCCTGTCACTGAAAACTCCATAATTCTCTCACTGCTTGGTTTGGGAGACAGAACCCCAGCTGAACTTCCATCAACTTCTCTGTTGGTTTCTCCGGCCCACAGATAACTGTCTCACAGGGAGACAATGGTAAACAATGCCAGAATCAAAGCTGAAATCACAACTACATCTTATGTGGTACTCTTTAACAGCACAAAGCACAGTCTGATACCTCTCTTGGCACTCCACTAAATGCAAATGTCAATATCAGAACAGACAAAGGAATATGTCACCAGCAGCTCAAGTAGCTGCTATCACTGATTATCTGTGACAAACAAGAAGTCTCAATGCTCGCAGGTGGATGAAGAATTTGTCACCATTTATCCCCTTTCTAGAGCCTAACAAATCCCAAGCCACAGTGGAAGTGGCATCCACAAAACACAGGTCTCACATGCATCTACAGCTTGGAAGCAGCAGCACAAGTAGAGATTATGGCACACACAGAGTTCATTACAGCCCAGCTGCTGGGCTTGGAGTGCTTTCAGAGGGAAGCTAAGGGCTAAAAGGAGAAAAGCAGAACACTAAGGAAAAGAATTCCCAGTATTTCCCTGGGAGCTAACAGACAACCTTCCCCAAAGCACAAGTGTTTAGATGGAGCCTTACTTATAGGTAAAACAGCAAGAGTTTGAGAGTCCCTGCCTCTCCTGAATTTATTTTTTCTAGAGAGTTACCTGCGTTATCCAAGTTATGCAGCCACAGGAAAGCAAAGCAGACAAAAGAAGATTATCCCCAGCTCACCTTGGCATTAGATGAGAAGGTAGCTCTGCCACCTGGCAACATCCCCCTTCACTTGCCAGGCCCAAGGACACCTCTGGAGAGAAAGCAGGTCCTTTGCCAGCTGCTCTACAGCTACAGCAGTAACAGTGCTGCTTCAGAGGCTGATAAACACTGAGCCAATCAGCAGGAAACACCTCTGCACCAATCCTGAGCACTGCGAAGGGAAGAGCTGAAGTACAGCACCTGTGAAAGCAGGGAGGGAGGCCGGGAAGATACCCTGAGGTTGGGTAATGACAAAACCAGGCAATCAAGGTTGTGCCATTAAAACCTGCAAGTACCCCTGAATATCCCAAGGGCTTTCAAACAAGACAGGTGATAAGAAGGAGACAGCATGAGCTCCCCGTGCTTGTCCTTGATTTTCCCTTTAGTAAAATTAAATTATTCCAGATATTTACTCATTTCCACAAGAGAAATGGTGATGAATACATCCATAAAACACCAAGAGAAATATGCACACTAACCTAAAGCTGCATGAATTGTATCTATGAGAACTGAACGCTATATTAATTGTTTTGGAGATTGTTAAGTAAGTAATCTTTACAAACAGCCTTCAGGGAGGTGCAGATGATTTTACACCTCTTCTTTATGATCCTTTGTCTCTGATCTCAACTTTCTTTCAAGTCAGTAATTTCTTACAGAGTTTGAGCGGCACAGGTGATGTTCTGTTCAAAGATTGTTAACAATATAGCAGGCAGTAAAAACACAAGCTGTGGAATGGAACTGCAGCCTGATTCACCATTTCACAGTGGAAATAATCACAGCTTGCTGATTATTTGGTAAGCTTCTGCACTTTAATCATTTGTCATATCTTCAAAACAATATTCCTGGCTCATAAAGCTCATTTGAACAACACTGGATAACAGCATTATCCAGTGCTAGGCTCTTGTGAGCCTAGAGCCAGGATTAAGATATGAGGCAAACTGGAAACTTCAAACATTACAATCCTGTAGCACAAATGAGAAGCACTTTCACACATAGTGAGTGGATCAATGTGTCCCACTTCTCTTTGTGCCCACATAGAAAGAAACGTGACTTTAGACCCTCTCCCATGACTTCAAGTGATAGGACTTTTCATCAGGACAAAGGATCAAAATCATTAGAACTCCTCATTAATTTCATCCCATATTGCAAAAACTATTTGTACTCCCTCAAGTAATAACAATGTTGAAAGCAAAAATGTCAAGAGACAGATTCATCTCCTAACTTGAAGGACTTCCCAGAACAATGGGCAGAGTCAGTGTCTGAAACATCTGCTCCTCACTGAAGAAGGGTTGCAAGATCTTCCAGGCCAAGCCTCCCAAAATCTTTGGTCCCTGCCCTAATACTTGGAACAGCAGGCTGAGCAGAGTGCTCTGCACAATACTTGTCAGTGAGCATCTGCCCCCTGTGACTGTGACTGGGTGTCCCATGAAGACTGCTAATCTTTTTTCTAAGGGGAAAAAATGCAAACCAGTTATTCAGTGTGACAATCTCATCAAAATAATAAAATGAATTATGGCTTTAAAACTTTATGCAGTGACTGTTTTAAATAACGTGGGAGTTAGAGAATAATGTTAAAAGTTTCAACTCGAAGACCTGGTTTCCTGTGCTGGCACCAGTCCTAACACTAAATGTTAACACATTAAGCATTCTTACATCTTCATTTTAAAGAGCAATTAGGAGACAGATATACTCACACTGAAATAACATCCCGTTCCTGTGTGTGTGAACACACACAGGGTGCACTTCCGACAGAAACCCACTGTGCTTTCCCTGGGTCCTTAAGGACTTCTCCACTTGCACAAGTTCACTGAATTTTCGACTACACTGCAGCAGCTGACAGCTTTTGAGCCTACAGACACAGCTCAACCAAACATATCTTCAAAGGGGGGAAGGTGGCATTAAAAGTGAACACCTACTCTTGTCCTATGTTCCTTGACCTACTGAGCACACCTCCAAGGTCAGAAGCTCACAGCAGAATGTAGCAAAAGCACTGGCTGTGGGAATTAAACTGTTCATTTCCCTGAACAGCTTTAACTACCTGAGAATACACCCCAGATGGAGAACAAGTTACATTACTCCAAACATGTTCACCATGGATTAAGCTAAGGCAGGCCAGGCTTGGCTGGCTAAGAACACAAAGCTCCAGACCTCAGCTGATGAGTAAGAACTCTTACTGTAACTCACTGCAACTCAGTCACCTCTATCCCAGAATAGTCTCCAGCTCTCTGCAACTAAACCATCCTAACTGCAAACCCTGACTATCAGCAACAGCCCCAAATAGGAGGGCATCCCCACACGAGAGGGTGGGTTGGCCATGAAGTGTTAATGTAGTAGCTGATCCCTATCCCTACCGTTTGTAGTAGTGTTGACTTCAGAAAGTTCAACTGCTAATGTTGAACACATCTTTCCAGCTCAGTCCTCAGTGAATAAAAAGTTTCTGGCAAAATCTGACAGATTGAAGCCTACATGGATGAAAAGAGGATTTAAATCTGACACTCCATAAGCAAGCATCCTCGTTGCTCAAAGCAGTCTTTGAACTTCTGCACAATGAAATATCAAGGACCAGGAAAAGGGTAGCTACGGAGAGGGGGGAATCTCCACCATGGCCACTCCCTACCAGGGCAGAGCTCTAGAGCAGCGTAGGAGACCAGGATTTATGGAATCTGCACAGAACCTCATAAGTGGACAGGACTTCTCCTCCATGACATTTAACTTGACACAGCTCACCAGCATGAAGGATTTCTACATTAAAAAAAAAAAAAAAAAAGGCA
>VYXF01007843.1:0-88383 GCA_013397295.1 Polioptila caerulea | reverse complement strand
CGGCCCCGGTGAGTGCCAGGCGGAGACCGACGGACAGACGGACAGACGGACAGACATCTCCGTACGGGCCGCGGGCCCGCCCGCACGCACCGCCCCGGGCCCCCGGGCCGGCCCCGAGGGCTCCAAGCGACGGGCGGCACGCTGAGGGAGCGGGAATGTCTCTCGTTGCAGGACGAAGACCGGGAGCGCCTCAATGCAGCGTTCGCTTCGATTGTGAAGCTGGTGAAAGGAGTCTCAAAGGAATGCGAGGTGAGGGGTCAGCCCCGGACCCGTGCACAGGGGAATGAATGTCCGTGGTGAGCCTGCCAGAGGCCTCACTACTTTTACTGCAAAAATTAGGCTTCGGGTTTGCTCGTTGTGTGGCAAGGGCTCAGGCAGTGTGCCTGTGGTGCCGAGATGCAGAAATTTGGGGCGTTCAGCATCATGTGGCAGGGTACACCTCACCGGTGTTGTCTGCCCTTGGCTGATAAACACCGCTACCCTCATTTTCTACAGACAGTACCAATAGCCCGGCACAGATTTCACAGCAGAAGGTTTCTCCTTTTCTTGGTGGAAAGGCAGTATGGTTAGAGAGACAGAAATGTCAGGTCACAATATACATTGTGTCACAAGGTATGGAATGGTTCCAGCGATCCAAAGTATCCCTGCTGGGAAATGGCCTTATGACATAGTGACCCTTCCTTGTCATCAGGGGAACGTGAGCCACTCCTGCTGGCTGATACCCTGTTCTGGGTGGTGGAAATAAGAGGCAGTTTGAATCTCGAGTGAAGAGATGCCTTGTGTCCTGCATTTGTTTTGAATTTTGAGTTAAACCCCCCCACCCTGTGTTGCTGTTGTGATTTAACCCCACCAGCAACTAAGTACCACCCAGCTCACTCTCTCCCTGCCCACCTCCCCTGGCAGGATGGGGAGGAGAATCTGGAGAAAATAAAACTCGTGGGTTGAGATACGAACAGTTTATTAATTGAAATAAAGTAAAATATGATAATACCAATGATAATAACAGTAATAATTGTGATGGAAAGGGGAGAGAGAAATAAAACCCAAGAAGAACAAGTAATGCACAATACAGTTGCTCACCACTCACTGACCAGTGCCCAAACAGCAGTCAGCCCCTCAGACAACTCTCCTGTTTACATACATAACATTCTATGGTATGGAATTTTCTTTTGGCTAGTTTGGGTCAGCTGTCACAGCCCTGCTCCCTCCCAGCTTTTTCTGCACCTCCCCCCTGGCAGAGCACGAGCAAAGTCCTTGACTTAGGATGAGCACTACTCAACAATAACCAAAACATCAGTTTGTTATTGACACTGCTCTTGTACTGAATCCAAAACACAGCACTGTGCCAACTACTAGGAGGAAAACTTGCTCTCTCCCAGACAAAACCAGGTCAGACTGGATTTGGGATGCTGCTACTGGGCAACGAGCATGGGCTCAGTCCTTTGTGATGAGTAGAAATGGAGAGGTTTGGGGTACAGACGCACGGCTCCGCTGCTCGAGCTGGCTCTGGCTGGCAGGTGTCACTGCTCTGCTGGTGGGCAGCTGGGGAGCCAGCCTCTGCCTGCCCTCCCTTGTGAGCACAGCCCTGCAGCCCAGCTACTGCACTGAACTCAGAGAATTCCACTGCAGTCTGTGCCCTTCGGGATCTGTCACCCTAACACAGCAGGGAGCTCACTGCCTGCAGGGCTAATACAGAGCCACAGTCTGCAGTTAAATTGGAGAAAACAGTACTTCAGTGCACAAGTGATCAGCTCTTAAGCAACTCCTTTATAATTTCAAACACTACATGCACAGTAAGCAGTTCATCCTAAAACAACTCGTGCAAAATAGAGTTTTACACAAGGTGAAGCAAAGTGTAGGGAGGCTCATCCTTATCAGTGACTTGGCAGTGCTAAGTTTATACTTGGACTCTGTGATCCTAAGGGTGTTTTACAGCCTAAATTATTCCTTGGGTCTATCTTGTGCCCTGTTAAGAGTGTTAAAGTCGGAACAAGCAATGGATGACTTCCACATTTATGCATCAGCCAAGACAGAACTGCTTCAGTCATTTCTGTAGAGAAGAGTAATAAAAGGGGAGAATTGGCAGACCCTTAAATTAATGGATAAACTTTGCAAAGTGCAAATAAAAATCCACAGCTGAACACAACCATTTAGGCACTTGAATGCAAACAATTAAACTTGTCGTTTAAGGTGAGATGTTTGGGGTTACTAAAGGATCAAAATTTACCCCTTTCTCACCAAAAGTTGGATTTCATTTCCTTGTTCTGTGCTATCATGTAAAAGAGATGCTCTGTGAAATATTATGCACCAGGTCAGAGCATTTGATATATTTTGTAGCTTCACAAAAACCGTAATACAAGCAACCAGATCTGTTGATTTGAGCATAAGCTCAAGCAGTAAAGCACAGCAGTAGATTTGGAAATAAGAATTGCTATTTGCCTTATTTTTGTTACATTTAGTCTTGACAATCAGGGACAAGAAAAACATCAATGAAATAGGAGATGTTTTTTATCTTTTTGGTCCCTGTGATCAGAAAGGTAACCTTAGGAGGAGTTCTGTGGTGACAACAGATGGCAGCAGAACTGTATTCAAGAGTTTATTTTGCAGTGGGGAAGATGCCAGTACATCTGCAGTGGAACCAGCAGGCGGCTGCTGTGTGCTTAGAAACACCTCTCAAAACTGCTGTGAAAATGGTACCAGCCTTGAAGACACTTCAGCTTCTTTACTGACTCATTTTTCAGTATTAACATATTCTGTTTTTAGGGCACTGCTGCTACACATGCCCTGCAGAGCCCATCTTCACTGACAGGGCTGCAGAGCACCTGGCTTGCAGATATGTCCTCTTAAGGACCCATAAACTGTGCCTTCTTCCACCAGGGCTCTTCCTGACCAGCCTGATCAGGCAGGCATTTCCAAAGTACTCCTTCAGAAATTTTCATTAATTCAGTTCTGGGGTGTCGGGGTCCCTGCCCTACATATTGTGCCAGGAAACAGGCATCTAAAATCAGGCCTGTCTGGTAGAGTCCTGTACCAGAAGGCAGGTGGCCTTTGGAGATACAGGCATTGTTTTCACCCTCACAGAGAACAGCCCAGCCACTTGGTACACAGCAGCGGTATCTGTGCAGTTCTACTTTCTACTGTAAATCTGCAGTAGCTGCAAGAATGGTTTGATACCTCCCACATGATATTTTCTGTTTCTATTACTGTCCAGAAGTACTATGGTACTACGGCAGCCAACAAGTGCAAAGACAATGAAATCCAACACTTCTGCAAATACCATGGCAAGAAAATTGAAAGAAAGGTGATTTTACCAGAAGAACAGGTAAGTAGGTGCTTCTGGTTTTGATGAAAGATTATTCCTTCATTTGCTGTGGGTCATTTGTTATTCAGACCTGATGTCTGACACTCACACTCATGGATGTAGGTTGACCTTTTGGACATAAAAACACCTGGACTGATCCAAGCCTGTGTTGGGTTGGGGGAAGGCAGAGTCACTTCTTGTGGCACCCATCAGTGTCCTATCTGTCCTTTTGCAGAGGGGGAAATTTCATGTACCTAAAGCATCCCCTCTCTTGGCCTGGATTTGCCTGGTGTTCTGGATCATTAGAAAATAATTTTCTTTTTCTTTCCAGAGGACTGAAGCTTCCATAGAACCCAGCCAAACTCAAGCTTTCCAGCAAAGAGTAAGTGTATAGAATACTTTGGTTGTAAGTGGAGGTATTTGCTAGCATTTCTTTTATCATTTTTAATCAAACAGATTAAAAATTGTGACAGATCTGAAGACCTTGATGGCACAGAAGATTAACCAGTGGTGCATTCACAATCATAATGTATAGGCAATCAAATGGACATACAGACAATTAGTTAGAAACCAGACAGTGGCATTCGTGCACTTGGCCCTCCCACAGGCTCTCTGAAAGACTCCTGTTCCTCAAGGAGAAGAAAACTGTATTTATTTTTCAAAGCCTAACACCTCAGCAAATCAATTTCAGGAACTTGTGAAACACTGAATCTGTACCACAGCATAAATCAGTGAGAGCACCCTTCGTATAGGGAATAGGAATTCCCAGGTTTATGTTCAGAACTGTCTAGGTTGGTATAAATTTCAGTTTTGTAAGATGTAAATTACAACACCATGATTACTTCCACCGATTGAAACATTAGATTAAATACTTTGAGTATGCAACTTGCTAATTTTTGTGCTGTCAGAAACATTTTACAGTTTTGTTTGCACTGCCCTCTATATATTTAGAAAAATCTTTGTACATTATATCGCCAAATGGAAATGTAATTTTTTTACCCAAACACAATTTCTTTTTTGTGGGGGGGAATCTATGACAACTAACCAATAACATAGCTTTTTTTCTTTTTTTTTCTTAAAGTCCAGAAGACCTTCCAAAGACTTCTACATTGAAGTTTCTCCTGGCACCTATTCTGTCACAGCAATCTCAGAAGACATGAAGCAAACCCACATAATAGATGTCAATGCAGGACAAAGTGTTGATTTAACTTTTGTTCTGTGATATTTGTTGTTTCCTGGCAATAGCAGAAATAAAACATGAGGCTCTTCTTAATGCATATAATGAACTATAAAGATCTTTTTCTTGTTAGCACTTTTATAGTAGCTTCCTCTTTGGGACTCCATTTTTATGGCCTGTATATTTGTTTTCTACTTAATGCAATTATATGCAGCCCACTTTGTACACTGATTTTTATAAATATTTGTACATTGTGTGCCTTTTAAATCCAATTATGTGACTGTGTAATTCCAGATTCTTCTGCTCTAAACAATTAAAAATACAATCAGTGGAATAAAATACATGATCAAGCCTTTGTGCTGACAGTTTCTTGTGTTATCCTCAGAGAGAACCCCCATGTCAGTGTTGAGCAGAGAGAGCATGATCCATGTGGTATGAATATGAGTGTACATTAACTTCTGTAGGGTGGCACTGATTTTAGAGCAGCTGGCTCACAAGCCACTCCCCTAGCTGTACTTTTGCTAGTCTGGTAAAGGAATGAAATGTGAATGAAACTCACTACCCAGAACCCCAACTCAGAAACGTGCTGAGATAGGTGTCAGGTGTTCAGTCTAGGCACATGAGCTATTGATTCAGGTTCTGCCTCTTTGCAGGCATTGCAGACCATGCTAAACCCCTTTTCAGTGGGCTGTGGGGTACTCTCAATTATCCAATTCACAGCTGAGCAACTGCACACTGCAGCTATGGCCAAGTTCATATGCTTTAAACATGAGCAGTCCCACTAACAAAACTCCTTGGATGCTTAACTTTCCCAAAGGACCAGATTCCACATTTAGAATTAATGATGTGATCTATATAGAGCTGTCATCTTTTTCTAGCTGATAGTGTTAAGGTTTCAGTTCCTCACTACCCAGAACCCCAAATCTGTGGCTTGAATGCTAATCATTTTGTTGCTTGTATCTACAGTAGCAGGTCCTTTAGCCTCTGGCTCCTTTTGCTCGTGCTTTAATCCCCCAAAAAATTCTTTCAGCTGTCAGCTTGTACTGTTTCTCCATTCCTCCTGGCTTTCTACAAACAGAAACTGCTTTGCTGAATTTCTGTGGCTCACCCCAGAGAACTGTAGACAAATGGGAGGTTTGTTGGACTCTTGCTGTGCATCTGTTCAGGCTTTTAGTGCTCATACTACTTCATCTGATCTCTCCAGAATTGTAAAGGCAAGTCCCAATAATTAGGAATTTACTGTAGCACTTTGGAATTAAGAATGAGGATGCTCAAGTTTGATGTGGATGAAAGTAAGAGTTTCTCACTTATTAAAATTATATAGTCATCCATAAAGACATTCTACTGAAACAGTACCTAAATCAGAGCTTGATTTTTTTTTTTTATATAACACTGATAGAGTAGAAGCACTTTACCTGAAATTTCAGCCCCTAAACTTGATCAGTTTTACATGTACTGAATCCTGGTTGATTATGTCTCTCCCTGCTTTGTTGCAAGTGACCTCTGACAGGGTCTGTAACATCAGGTTTGTCATCTCCAACACAAGTCGCTTTACATTTATCATCTGATGCTGCTTTATATCTTTGTTTTTCTGATGCTGCAAAGCCTTCTTCCTGGAGGACAGAAAACAAATCCCTCAGAAGTCTGGTCTAAAAAAAGCATCAGTGTCTTTGTTAACTGCTGCTTTGCTGGCTGTACCTCTGACTCACATAGCTTTAATAATGGTCTATTTTCTGTGTTAGTACAAACTTTGCTGCTGAAACACACAATTTTACAGCAAGACCAAAGGATTTTCAGAAGCTGTTAGGCTTTGATTAAAAACTTTTCTACTTCAGAAGTCAGGAGCATTTTGTTGACTACAGTGAGGGGACATCAGCCCCCCAGAGAGAACCTCTGGGAAGCCTGTCCTCTAACTCCACTTGTTTGCTGCAAGCCATTTCTGATGCAGCCTGTATCATGTGATAACACTGCTTCAGCTATCTCACAGTAGCAATTGATCTTCTGGGTTTAAAATCACCAAGGACTATTATACAGGAACAAAATTCTGTCATTATAACCTGTATTACCACATTGCATCCTCTACTGTGATTCATACTGCTGCTTTGGGGCTGGAATGAAACAATTCTGTTTTCTTATTAGTTTTACCTAAAGGGAACTCTTGTCACTTCAGTGCACAACTCTGACAATGCTAACATAGAGCATGCCTGCCTGGAGCTCCATAGTGGCCTGAAAATTCCTAGGAAATCAATTACAAAGGTGTCTAGTTATGTAACTATGATTATTTAAACATAAAGCAGAATAGAAACAGAAAGTAGGAACCCTACAGTTGATAGCTGGCATCTGCTTTAAATGAATGAGTACAATTGTGAGAATACAAGATGTATTTCTGTATAATCTCTGTTCACCAAGACATGTTATTAATGGATTCATCTCTCAACATGCAAGTTTAGAACATTTCAAGTTTTACTTTGCAGTCAGCTTGCAGCAGCAAGAGCATGAAGGTACAGAGAAGCTAATATTTGATTTCATGTATATAATTTATTAATTGTACCCTGATGTTATTGTGCAGAGCACTGTTTCTGTTGATCTTGACATTCTCTTTCATTTTCCTCTTCTTCCGCTAAGTTGTTTTCTTCCTCATTTCTGTGTTTGCTTTTTTTAGCATTAATGTTCTGATTTTTTTTCCCAAGTTTTTCTAAAGCATGAGGGAAACCAGGCCTAAAAGCCAGGGTAGTGGTGTTGTTCCTAGCTGTGACACAGTTTGCTTACTCTGTAGCCCCAGCTTCACAGTAGGAATCTGCTGTTTAAACTGGTGGCTTCTAGTGAGGAAGAGAAGAAAGTCAGCAAAGAATGTATACCAGAGAATCTGCTTTTATCTCTCAGAGGCAGAGCTTGTGACTATCACAATTTGATTGGCAGAGCTCAGCACCTTTCCATGGATTTAACACAGGACTTCATTGGGTAGATGTCAATGGGCTTTGGGCAGGTTTCTGAACTGAAATCTGCATTACTGAATGCTCCCATGACTACTGACAATTGTTTCCATTTTACCAAGTAGCTTCAGCCCTTCCTTAAGGCTCGGGGATTTTTGTTTTGATTTCATTAGCAGAGAACTTTCCTACCTGTCACAAAACTGCTGGATGGCCTCAGGAAGCAGTTAAGTTACAAACAATGTACTTTTCTTGCCAGGTCGCAAAACATTTACAAGAATATTTTTCCCATTCAAACAAACCTCCTGCTTACATAACTACAGATTTTTTTCAGATTACCTTACCCTTATCCAACCCAATGATGGCTTGAAATCTTGGTCTGTTAGGATTTCTTTAAGTGTGAGTTGCCCTCTGGGAGCCTGCTGCATGGTTTCAAACATTGCACTCTGCTGAGCTGGGGCCACACTGGACGTGTCCCCAGTGGAGATGGCTTTGGATTCCAGCTGCTCCTTTGTACATGTGCTGCTACAACTTCCAGGGCCTGGGAAGGAGTAAAATTGCATCTAAGAGTGAAACCAGAACTGAAATGGAGTAACATTCATTTCAGAAGAAAGAAAAATGCACTTTAAGCCTGAAAGGAATTCTTTCAGGTTATTCTGAATGTTTGAGCTATGCAGGTTCATGAAGATGTTAGCATCATAAAAGGCATAGGAAAATGACAGGAAACAGAGAGGATTATCTGTACTTCCAAATGAAATTAATTGTTCTGGTAGTTTTCCATGGGATTAATTGCCAAAAGAAGGGCCAGATGAGGCAGCAGAAACATTGAGGAGGGGGAAGAATTCTATCAGGGTCTAATATGCAAATTTACAGTATTAATATCAATAACCTGCAGGCAAAGTAACTGCCCTGCCCAGAAGACTTTTGATTTTGTTCCCTCTGACACCTCCTTCCCTATGGGGTTGTTTCAAGGTACCTGAATTACTGGAATGGGACTTGTGGTGGCTTCTTTTCCAGTATTTCCCCTCAGATCTTGCAGAATTCTTTAGCCTGGGGTTTTCAAGACAGCTGGAGCCTGTGTTAACAGCACTGTACCCCACAGTACTCTTAGTGGGGGATGGCTTCAGGTCCCACTCTGAATCAGAAGGGGGAGAAGGTGTTGCCACGACTGCAGCTTCTCCTTGTTTTGCACCTTTCAGTTCTAGAAGGCCTGGAGAGAGCTCACTGCTGGACTCTGCCTGTCCAGCTTTGTCCTGAAAGACCAGAGACCTGGAGGGAAGAGGCCACCAGGCACCAGCACAGGGATGGCAGCAGCAGGTGTGCCTCACCCAGGCTGAGGAACAGCAGATCCCACCAGCACAGTGGGGGTGGAAATGTGGCCAGCAGGGAGAGCAGGGCAAGCAGTGCTTGGCAAGGCTGCATACAGCACAAACAGGAACCAGGGCTGCCTTAGGACTGCAGGGAAAAATGCAAGAGTTAGTGTCCTGGCTGGGCCTGGGCTTCACCCTGCTGGTGAAGGGCATGTGGATCATGTCCACAATCCTCTCCCACAGGCTAGGAGGGATCCACAGAGCCACACCACGGGGGAGTTTCACTTGCTTGTCATTCCAGAACTGGACCATAATTTCTTCATCCTCTGAGGCTGTTAAGAGAAAAAGTAAGCAGCCTTAAGCAGCTGGCCTGACTGGGAAGTACACACAGGCAGATCAGGCCTTGCAGCTTTATGCACTTTCAACTTCTGTCAAGAGGCAAGATCAACTCTTGCCTCTCTCTAACACCTCGCCACAGTGCCACAGAGGTGAGTGGGCAGCCTGGGCACCATCACTAAAACAACAGGCCTGGCAGCATCTTTCCTCCCAATTTGTCATCAGATGAACAAGAAAACGATGACAGTAATTTTTGTTGTTGCTGCCAAATTTAGCAGTACTGCTCTGAGAATAGTATTTTGGTAAGTCAGTGGAGCTTGACTGTCAGACACAGGAAAAAGGAATGAGCTGTTGAAATCTCCTACGTCTGGGTTATAAAATCACCCCCAGATGTACCATTTGGTACAAATGTGAGCATTTAAGCTCAGATGAATGCTTCCTGGAAGTTGTCTCACTTCTATCTGTCATGAAAAGGCACATGGCAGACACAGCCTTGACCCAGCTACACCCCTGGACACAGATAATTACGTTTTTATGGGTCACAGCTTCCTTAGGGTCACACTGGGGAGGTTACCCACACATATCCATCAGCTCCTGCAACCTTGGAGCAACACTAAGCTGTAGTCTGTGCTCTGTTATCTCTCTGGCAGCAGCAGCCTGACAAGAGTTTATCCTGACAGCCTCATTGCTTTGCCAGAGGAACAAGAGGAGGAGGAGAGCAGCACTTTCCTTACCTCGTAAGGGATCCCTTGTCTCAATGCCTCTGAGGACAGTTCCTGGGCCATACCTGGCCCTATCTGGCTCCCAGGGTGCCAGCACTCTGTCTCCAGGGAGCAAGGAATGCTTCATCCCATTCACATACTGCAGGATGTCATCCTTTGCTGTTTTTTGCACACACACTGGATGCCTTCCACGTGACACAAGTGGTTTGGCAAACTCTACAAGGAACATGCCTCTTTCACTCTGTTACCAGGAAGAAAACAACAATTCCACTGAAAAACAGTCCATAATGTGCTAGGTAATGCAACTTTTACTAGGAGGCCATCCTGTGCCAATATGACTAGAGCAAACCAAGCCTGAACAGCAGCTAGAGTGTGTGGTGTTAGTTCAGCATTGAGACAGCCCAGAAAACCTCTGTGAGGCTCACCTGAAAGCAAGATGAGTGAAGCATATGTTCAGATTCACTGCCACTAGGATCTGTACGTTCTTCCCCAAGAGAAAAAGCTATAGACAAGTGTATTTCACAAACCATGCTGTGTGTGCCAAGGAACAAGGGACACTGAAGCCATTCAGACCTGTTCTTCAGTCACACCCAAGTCCTTCCTCATTACATGCAACACTAGCTCTGCTTCTTGGGGGGGCTGTTGGGAATTTTTATTTTCTTTTATATTAAGGCCTGTCAAGAGGCTTTCCATCAACAATGAGATGAGGTACTTCCCTGTTCTTGAGAAAGAACAGGCTCTCTTTTGTGTTAAGTTTGAAGTGCTAACAAACCAATCAATTAAAGCTTTCATTAACCTTTCTGGAAAGACCCTGAGCCATTAGTCTGTGGCTGCCTCAAGCTGGACGTGTGTACATAAAACACAAACTCTTTTCCTGTGCTGTTGATGGTTCTGTGCCTACACACAACAGCAGCCCCTACACTGCTGGCAGCAGCACTCGGGCTGGCTGAGCCTGGCTCAGTGCCCAGCACCAGCACAAGGCTGCTCAGGCACCTGCTGTCCTGGTGATCTGTTCTCTAATCTCATCAGCTGAAGCAAAAACTGCTACACTGAACTCATGTGGTCTGTGAAGACTGTTTCCTGTTACACATCCCCCCCAGCTACCACGCAGCAGCCATCACTCACCTCTATCTCCTCTTTTACTGTGCCACGGTAATAAAATCCATCTTGTTCTGCTCTAGCCAGCACAGGCACGTTGCTTTCTGTGCCCCCTGACTCCTCCAGTCTCTTCTGTGCTGGGCCAGGGGAGGGGAGGCAGTGGCTGATCCACTGGCACCTCAAAGAAAAGAAAATGGGTCAGCCCTGAAAGAAATAGATTCTGTAGGTCATGAAAAAAATAATCTTGCAAGATTTAAGAACTGGAACACTCCACCTCATTTCGTAGCACTCCCATTGGCCAAATAGTGTGGGAAGAAACAGAAAACTTGTTTCTGCTGGGATAATTCCTTGATCTTGGGAAAACCACATCAGTGCCTGCTTTTACTCAGATTTCTTTGCTTTGGGGTTTACAGGAAGTGAGCCAGGAGCATGCTGGGATCCTGGGCCAGCATCACTTGCTCCAGGCCCTTTGCTGTTTACCTGGCAAGACAATGCAACCCTTCAGATCAGGAGAAAAGATCCACCTGCAGCACAGAGCATAGCATAGGTGCACTCCAGAGTGCTGGAGCTGATGGTTTACCCTGGAGCATTCAGGGAACAGCAAAGCAGAGAAGTAAACAACAAAGCTACTGGTTGATGACAGGTTCTAGTTCAAAACTGGGAAAATAATCCCCTGTCACAAAGCATTAGAAACATTTCATAGAAGATGACTGCTAATGCAAGATGCTTTTATTTATCCCAATATTAAAGGAATGTTCCTTTGATAGGAGGCTTACTCAGGCTTTGTTCTTCATAATCTCCAAGGTAGCAAATAACTTCAGTTAATACATCTAAAAAACTGCCAGTGTAGGGGTGGGAAAGCTCAAATGATGTTCATGCTGCTAATTTATTAATCTGACACACCAGCCTGGTTTATCCTATCAGGCATCATGGAAAAAAACAAATCAGACTTAAACAGGAACTTGATTTTACCTCTGGGGGGTGAGGGGCTCAGCAATCCAGGCAGGATACACAACAAAAGAGCTCCTGCAGCAGGGGTTAAGTGTGGATATGACAGTGGAACATGAAAACTTGCCCAAAGCTGGTCTCACACTGCAATACTTGTGAGCCCTGGGCAGGGACCCTTCCAAACGAGCCATACTTGGAAAAGCTGCTGCCTGCAGGACTCAGTCATGATCTGTTGGAAGGAAAGAGACAATTTACTGGCATTTCTAACAAGTAAGTGCTGTCCAGTGTAACTCAAGAACCCTGTAATTTTGATTAAATTTTTATTTTTGTTTAAAAACACTGAATTCAAAACATTCAGACTGCCATTTGGCCAGATGAGCCCACATCACTGACTTCAGTGATCTTCACTCACCCAAATCCTAACCTGCAAAAAGGGCAGAAACACCCAAGGAAACTATAAATGATGTGAATATCCCCAGGAAAATAATAACTTTCACCTCCCTCCAACATTTGTTTCCCTCTGTAACACCCAGCCCTCTTTTTTGATACCTACATTCTTCCTTTAAAGCTTGCTTGTACACAGACCCAGCCAAACCTTCCCTGTTTTACAAGCTGAGACAGAAATTACAGCTGAAGTTGACAAGCTGAGTAAACGTGACAGGTTTTGAACTTGATGGTAGATTACAGTTCCCTGTTATTTATTTATAGTGATGTATTAAGAGGAAATATTTTGATCTTTCAGCTGTCCTGTCATGTTTTATTAACAGTAGGATTATGGCTTGCAACGAGAGAGAATGAGATGCTCAGATGTGACAAGTGATAACTATTCAGAGGCTGTCACAGTAAGATCAATGATGTGATGCTATCTCTGGTAATTTCAAAAGATGTAGTAGACAAGCTTCCATTAATTTTTTTCTTTTTAAATATTGCTTAGAAACACTTAGGATAAAATTTGCATGGAAGTAAAACAACCTATAAAATTTAAGTGCTTAATTTATTTTACAAAATGCAGTTTAAGCACTCATGTTTAGACGGTATTTTGTCTATTATCTAAAAAAATATTATCTGGATGTCTGTTTATGGAGACTCCCAGATAGATCCATAATTTCAGAAAATTAGCACAGCAAACCCAGCAAGTAGAATGGATTAACAGTAAAATTCATATTTAAGTCAGAAAATCAGCACAATATACCCACTTATTTCATCACTGCACAAACTCCTGTTATAAACCAAACGAGATGGAATCAGTAACACTTTGCAAAGAAAGGCAACTATTACTTCTACATTAAAGCACATTTCAACACCATTCAGCTCAGAGCAGGGACCCCTGTTTCTATACAAAACAGTGCCCTGACAAAGGCAATTATGCTGCTTTTTCTGGATCACTCCAAGTACTTTGGCACAGCAATACTGAAGACTTACCAGCTATTGGTAATGATACACCAGGTCCATTTGGATTTAGCCTGAGTGCAGAAATCTCACCCTTTTGCCTGTTGGACACAGGGAGCCTTTTGCTGCCAGTGTTTCCCAGTTGCTATGGAGGTTGCCACAGCTGTTACTCCCAGGGTTGGACATCCTGACCTTGCTGGTTAAAACCCAGCAGAATGTGACTTCAGAGAGCACCATTTGACTGCCACACATTTGCTCAATTCTCGACTCCCTGTGCATCTACTGCACTGCAGGACTGCAGGGAAGGCATTTAAAGAGAGCTCAGTGTTCTCTAGGCTTCTGCCTATGATTGCAGGGCAAAAAACAGCATCAAAGTTACAGTTCAGATTAGGGAAAATAAAAAAAAAAGCTTACCAATCACAAGGTGTGACAAATAAATGGGCTTAAAAGGTTGAAGCTGAGACAAACCAAGGTCAAATCGCTTTACAACTTTCTCCTTTCATTGTAAGGGGGAAGGATTAATTAATTCTACCCCTCTCTTACAAAATGCCAACCAAAAATATGTCATACATAATGCAGAAATCTACCTGTTCATCCCTGCTCAGATCCCTAATTTTAACATCCTCCTTTAAAGAAAGACAGAGGGTTGACATTTGTTGATTTTTTGTTTGGTTGGGTTTGTTTGTGGGTTTTGGGGGGAGGAGGGGGTAGTAATGCTTAATTGCCTTTTTTTAGGCACTTTTCAATTCACTGCTATAAAAACAATATGATGGGGAGGATGACTGCAGTTAGGGAGAAGGACACATCACTTGGGAAGTCTGTATAACCATTTTTTTGTACATTCTGCTGCAGAGACAGCCTACAAGCTCTCACACTGTCAGCAGAATTTTTTAGGATCAATGATTCCCTTTCACAGAGTAAATGTTAAGACATTTTAACAGTTATGAGCTCAACTCTCTTCATCATCTTTACACAACTCTATTTTATAACCCTTAACTGAAACCATCATCAGTACAGTGGAACAAACTGGGAGGTTGGGGAAGACCACTCCAGACCTCAACCATTATCAAAGTCCCAAAAAATTTCTATTGCAGGAGTATTTTTATGTCGATGGCCAAAACTTTGCCAGCCCTCTTTATACTGTATATTACGTAAGCAGTCCTAGTAATTTTTAAGGGCACTGACATCCGTACAAGAATCCAATTTTCAATAGACATTACACAATGTCAAAAGTTTTCAATGTGATTAAAATATTCACTAGTAAGAAAATGATGGAACAGCACTCACAGAACTTTATGTTCTTCTTGTGTTCAGTAACTGTGCTTCAGAGAGCTCCTACCCTACTCTATTTTTCTTAGTTTAAAACTAAAACTGCCATCTAGCAACACTCCTTGGAACTTTTAAAAAGGTATTTTGAAAGAAACACTGGCAATTAGCTCGAATATTTTAAGAAAGTGCATGAGAGAGTAAACCAATAACATTACAGAAAATGAGAAGAATCTCAGTCCCGTAAGTAGAAAGATTTTATTTTAAAGCATGCAGGTTGTGATGATACATCCAGTTACTTCACAAGTATAGGTGTTACATTTTTAGCTTGGTGACAAATTTAGAAATGCGTTCTGATTTTCATGAATTAACTTGGGTCATTCAGCTGAGATTTTCCCGGTTGTCTTTCTCATACCTAAGTGTAGCTACTATCTGCAACGTTGAAGCTCTTGTGTGGGCTGATACTGACGTGTGCCATGCTCTGCTCCTAAGAAGTGCCAGGAACACACACGTCATTAACACAGTGGCTACTACATTCCAGACAGGATACCTTTGGCTGGCTTTGGAGCGCTTTAGACCGTCTTCAAAAACTGGGTTTGTTTGTTAGTGGCTTTAGGTGCTTGGTTTGGCTCCGTGACACCTTTTCCTGCCACCACAGAGCCAGTGCACAGCACAGACTGCAGGTACCTAATGTACTTGATAGCAGCACGGAGGGTCTCCACTTTGCTGAGCCGTTTCTCCAAGTACTCCTTGGGCAGGTGGTGCCTCAGCTTGGCGTAGCCTTCATTGACACACTTAACACGCTGCCTTTCCCTCTCATTCCTCTTCCTGATGAAAGCTGACCCATAGGAGTACTCACTTTTGTGGAGACTGGAATGGGGCATTTGGTAGGGAAAGGGGCAGGGCTCACTGTAGAAGGTCTCCGTGACGAGATGCTCCGACACGAAAGGAAGGAATGACAAATCTTCGGGCAAAGGGACCTGGTTTGGTGTTTCTGGGTACACGTGAAACGCAACCAGTGGGTCTGCACAGAAAGGCCTGGCCAGCTGTATGTGCTGAGCCTCAGCACAGATGAGGTTACAGTAGCTTTTGCCATCCATCAGGTTCTGCATTTAGCCTGGAAACACATAATTACAGGATACTTTAAACAACTCACACTGAACAGTATTAAAAACTCACCTGGACTTACCAACACCTGGCCTCACTGACATTATCCAGAGGAGATGTTTTAAATGCATTTGTGACACTTCAGAACGCTGTTGGAAGATCAGGTAGACAAGACAACATCCCATTTTAAAAGTACAAGAAAGTGTAAGTCAGTCACACTGATTAATACACAAAAGATATTATTATAAGGCCACTAAAGTTTCCTAAAGGGAAGAGCAGTCTCCTTTCACCTCAGCTTCAGAAATTAAGAGACTCTACCTATATGTATTCCACATAGGTCTAGCTTGTCTAGTTTGCTCCAAATCCACCAAAACTTACTTGCCAACAGACAACAAATAAAGCAGGCCAACAGCTGAGTCATTCTCCTCATCCCTTCCCCTCCCTGAAAAAAACTAAATCTACAATTCCAGTAAAAGACTCTCTATTCATACCAAAGAGCCTTCAAAGACAAATTCTTTTTCTCTCTATTCACTTGGTGTCACACTCAGTATATCACCTCAACAAAATGGAAAACCTGTGCAGAGAATGGATCTCAGTTCCACATCTGCCAGGTATTACATCCACACATACAAAGATTTACAAAAAGTTTAGAGAGACAAGAGAATTTCTACTAAATCTAGCATCTCCTTGGGTGGTCACATTCCTTCTCTACTCACCTGCAGATTAAACACAGACACGAAATACTAAAAGCAGTCCTACTGCTAGAGGGTTATGAAATAAACAATCCATTAAAGGAAAAATGCACGTCCTAGTAATGCAAAGAAGGGATGGCACATGGTTGTTGGGGCCCTGCTGGAAAGCTGTCAGTCAGAGTGGCCTCTATCCTCATACCCTCCCTTCAGAGCAGCATTACAGCAGGTGTAACTACCCAAACCATCCTGCTATGTTTATTACAAAGATACTCTTGCAGTGGTTTATAAGAAGCTGCATTATAGTGCCTCCCCAACATCATTACTCAAACAGCTAAACATCAGCCTAAGTGCTGAGAATGTAATGACTGTTACCTAACAGCTTCCTTAAATACAGTTGAAATAACCAGTTAATTTTTAAAGAACCACTGTGAGCCACCCTCACGGATTGCAACCAATACCTGCCTACACAGAATTGATCCAGAAATGCTCTTACTCACCGTGCACTTGTACATCCATACATTGCTCTCTAAAGCACTTAGGTTCTATAGCATCCTCTAAAATGGAAACCACACCTGAACATTAAACTAGGTTCCATACTCACAGAAATCTGGCAAAGCTTCTAATGTTCCAATCACAGTTCCACAACACAAATCCTCCACAAGGATATGGGGATAATGCAATGTTTTCTAATGACTTCATATATTTATACACATTTATACAGGGAATATTTACTTGGTATGGACCTGTTCTCACAACATATTCTATGAAAATGCCTCTGTATGCAGCGTTGTCTCTTTTTCTAATGCAACTAGAGTTCACAACAGAAATCCTGTGAGTGAAAAATTCATTTATAGCTGTTAGGCATGAGTGGGAGTCCCATGCATCTTAAACAGGTACTTCTGTAGGTAGGGTAAAAGCATGAACACACATCCATTTCACATTAACATGCATGCAAAAAAAAAAAATTCACATATTTTTACATATGTGAATAAACACTACTCATAAAATGAAAATAGTAGTCAACTTTCCCTTTTCTACTTATACAAGTTGGGTTATTGCCTAAAAACTTTCTGCTGCTAACAACTTAAAAACACTGAGAAAGAAATGTCTGCTACATAGGGAAAAAAAAATTATGGCACAACATCACTCCAGAGGAAGAAACCAAAACCAACACAACTCCTCCAGAAGAGATACTTGCAGTATTTGCTGCTTAGTTCTGACACTTCTGCTGTGTCAGTACTAAGCAATATTACATAAAACAGTTACCTGCTGCCTCAACACCTCCACAAATAGCAAAATGCAAGTGTTAGGAACACTTTCCTGTTGGACTAGAGACTCACCCACCTTCAGATGAAAGTAAAATCCAAGGAAACAAGACGTGCTGTCTTAAGAGTGATGAATACCTGAATGATATTTAAAAAAAGAAAAAAGAAGTTAATGTTGCATTCTTCTTACACTTTATTAAATAAGAGATCACATTAAAGAGGATTCATTAAAAAGCTATAAAAACAGTAAATGGCTGGTAGAAGTGATTTACAAGAACACTGATATTCAGTGAAGATCTGTGGCTAGATACAGCAACATGCAAGTCTCTTACCTGAATTATGTAGCTTGTTCCACTGAGTCAATGACTGCTGCAATTTATAGTCAATTGACAACATGCAAAGTAGCTTACAGTTAGATCTGCTCATTTCTGGTTGGGCTTTTCCACCCACACCACAGCTATGATGGCAACAAAACTTGGCATCAAGGGCTAGAAATTTTGAAACTGCTATTGAACACATCCAGATTACCTGAAAAAGTAATCAGGAATGTGGTTTGTTCACTTCCTGTTTGCCTTCTGTTGCAGACTACTACAGTATAATGATGAAAATATAAAGCAGTATTTTCATTTATTGGCATTTTGTACTCTAATGTCTAAATGTAACAATTGGCTAGAATTTAGGTAAATATTCACCATCAAGGCAAAAGCAAACCAATTTTAACAGCTTCATTTTAAACATAGAAATACAGCATTTATTTAGAAATTTGTGATGGGTTTCTCTCCACTAGAGGTGGGGATACATATTATTAGTCAGCTTAATGCCTTTAAATTTAATCATTATATCTGTGATTTTGGGAAATTCTTTTAGTGTTGAGCATAACATCATATACAAGGTGAATATATATGAGAAAATTTGAAAACAGTGAGCCAACAGTAGCAAGACAAGTTTTGCTTATAAAGAGAAACAGTATGGAATATATAATGCAATATATACATGTACATAGATGCTACACACATCAGTATACAGCTGTCCAATTGTACAGGTGCAAGAAAATAGCACACCTATCTTCAAATTTCCCACATTTTACAGGATTGACACTAAGACTATCTCATGGTTTTGCCCTTCTATCAATCAATGTATAACCACACAAAAAAATCCAAACCCCAACCAGTTTAGCTTAAAACTGTAAGACACTCTAAGATCAGAAATACTTTCACTAGCAAAAGATGTACATACGTTCAGTCCTGCTTCCTGTGCCTGTCATCCATCAAGGAAAGAAAGCTTCACCTTCTGCTGCCCCTGTGTGGGCCACGGTGCTGTATCCAACATCCCCCTTCCCACACCAGCTTCAGTGCTCGTGGGAAGGGCAGCCACAGCGTAGAACAACTCCCAGGACTGGCAGACAGGGAGATATTCAACAATCAAGGCATGTGTTCCACAAACAGGCTGCAATCCTTTTCTTCAGTGGGCCCCAAGTAGACAACCAGTCACCAAACAGCATCAATTGAACAACTTCCCACTCATCAGGGCAATGTTGGACACAAAAACTGAACCCAAGCCTGGATTCATTTTTCTTGACCTGTCAATTCTTGTGGAATTGTTTTTTTTTATTATTTAAAGCAAGAATCCTATGAATCCACCAATTCACCATCTGCTTTAAATCACTCCAGTTTAAGTCACTTTTGGAAGCCTACAGAACTGACATGAAATGAAGCTCTATATCTGTCTGTCCCCCAGGCATGGACTAAGCAAGCCAAAACTGCCCCCAGAAACAGAGAATTCTTCCATGTACCACCTCCTCCCACACCAGAACTGGAAACTGTCACATAATAATGCAACTACATATGCACAGCTACATCTGAATCAGGGAATAAAAACTTCTTTCAATTAACAATTTGATGAGTCTTTCTTTACCTAATCACTGAACAAGTGCATATTTCCACTCAGAAGCGTTTTCAGAGGAGTACTTTTATAGATGGAATTTACATGCAGCATAATGAGGGAGAAAAATGATGACAAACTGATAATGCAGATCCATTTTTCAAAAATCAGTTTTATCTTTAATTGTTACATTCCAAAGGGGGGTATATGAAAGTTAGTCATCTAGCAACTGTATAACCTCTGAAGAGAGATGAGTACAGAGTCACAGATAAAAAAATACACCTAACTCCCAAGATGACAGGTGCTAGAGAAAGTATGTGCCTTATACCATCAATCCAGACAAATGTAGGAAGATTTTTATAATAAATATTTCATCATATACTAACTCCTGAGACTTTACCCAAGAAAGAAAGGGAAAGATTTTTTAAGAGCTATCATACACCTACAATATATTAAGCTATTAAAGCAAAATAGAACAAAAGGTCAACACTGTCTTGAATGTGCACTGCATTTGAATTTATCTACATCACAGTACTTGAAATATGCAGCTCCAGGAGTCAGTGTCCACTTATGCTTTGCCTTAAATCTGCAGACATCACTTGCCATACAAGCATCTTGAAAGTACGAGTGCAAGAACCCAAATGGTGAACATAGCCAGCAGGGTTTCATTCTCTGAGACCAAAACTACACTGCAAGACTTTGATTTCCAGTACCTAGCATTAATCAGCAGAAAATCCAATTATATTTACAAAAGGTCTTTACATAAAGTGATTAGTGAGTTGTAAGTAATTACTGTGTTCCCAGGTACTTTTTAACCACATAAATAGTAGAGAGAAATATATAGTTAAAAACCACCATAAAGTCACAACTGTAAATAATGTACCACAGTGGCAACCCAAGGTATCTTAGGGTTTGTTTACTTTTCAGTTTTGTTAGTAAAAGCCATTGGAAAACATAAAGATTTAAGCTTTTGGTTAACAAATCTGCTTTAACTCCTTCCACTCCAGCACATTCCTCCAAAGTTCAAATACTTTTTTAATTCGCGCTTTTTTTTTAAATCAATAACAAATCATTCAAGAAAACTCTTCTGAATTGGCAGGATCAGGAAGACTTCTGTCAGCTCTTTCCACCAGTCCCCATGGCTGGAGCTCCTTCCCTGAGCCCCCCTTAGCTGAGCACAACGTGCCTGTCAAAGACAGACTTGCGCTGCTCCTGGACCTGGAGCTTCCAGCGCTGCTGGGCGTATTCCACCTTGTTGAGCACGTTGGCGCGGCTCCGCGAGCGCGCCAGCACGTCGTGGGCGTTGGCGAAAGGCTGGTGGTCCTGGAAAGGCAAAAATCCACCGTTACTCCTCACAAGTTCCAGCTGCGAGGATGTGGCTGTAGGGGCGGTCGCGACTCAGTAACCACCAAAAGTTTCCAGGCAGAAAAAAGCTTTTATGTCAACCGCGTTTTTCCCTTTTATGCATTCCTTCCACCAAGGCGTGCACTTCACCCATTGGTCAGTAAAAGGTATTGTGCTTGTCCATCAAATCTCTATTCTTGGTTACTTTATATATTTTGTTCCCTGATTCTCATGAGACAGATTTCTTATTTAGTGCAGGTGGAGTTGTTTTTTACCCAGGGATAGTTTGTTTGCTAACAAACTCTCATTCCCAAGACTGTTTTCACATGAGAACTTGCAAACCACTCAGCTGCACATACAAGTGACAAGCCAGCTATTAATTTAGCAGACCAAGGCCTGATTTTATGACACCTCTCTTTTATTATTTATCTACCTGTCTACCACACAAGGCTTTTTTGTCATTGCTTTCCACAGGATGGGGGGTTGGTCTGGTTTTGTCTTTTTTTAAGGTAACGAGATGTTCCAACAAGCTGGTCAGTAACAATGATAAGCAAGTTTTTGAATTGTTGGAACTGTACTTCAATTTCTCATTCACAGGAACTTCCAGAGATTTCCCAAACAGACCACACTTCATTGTACTGGCAATTACTTGCTGCCCAGAGACACCACGGAGAGCTGCAGGATCAGATCAGCCTTGCAACCATTTGCAGCCCAGGCCCCCCTAGCACTGTGGTGAGTGCACTTCACAACTGGATCAGGGTCAGTTCCCTGCCAGCTCCTGGCCATTTCCTACCAGGCAGTTCAGGATGTTCACACACAGCTTCTATATCAAACCAACACACTCTAATGTTTACCAAACTAAGCCTTTTGTGCTGAGCTGTCTGAAAGCACAGTGTCAATACAGCTGTTTAAGTGACAGAGCTCAACAAGAACCGAGTGCTTGTTTAACATTTACTCTCTCTGTTTTCTAACAGTACCTGCAAGGCTTTATATTCTGCTAGCAAGTTATAAACACTAGGAGTTGTTACTGAATTTCTTATTTGGCTATTAAACTGTTTGGACAAATTTATGCTGCTAAAGCTACATTAGAAAGCATCATATATGAAATGCATAAAGAAAAATAACATATTTATGTCCTATATTAAATAACTGTCTTTTTGTATCCCTACATTTCACAGTCTTGTTTTTTCCAGAACACTTTTGAAGATATTTATATTAATGGATACTCTGTTTGTGATATGCCTGTGCAGAGCAGCTCAATGACAACTGTCAGCTGTACATAGATTATCATTAATTATACCTGTTGAAATTATTGCTCCAAATCCCAAAGCCACAATGAGCATTAAAAAAATATGCTCATAGAGAACAGCAGACAATCCCTGATCAAAAGAGCTATCATCTCACCATAACAAGTTATACTATTCTAGGATATACCTAGAATGGGCATTTAACAGGAGACAGGTCACTTCATTCACAGGGAAAAAAGAAATCATAATAGCAACACATGGTTTGCTACTGTAAAACACATGGTAGGAGAACACAGAACACTCTAGATGGTACTGGCCTTCCTGACAAGCAAGATTCTCACCTCCAAGGCTGTCAATATCTATGTAGGCAATAAGGGGAAGAAAGAATTTAAGAGGAAAGAGGACTTAGGCTTCCATTCATCAGCTGCCACTGTCACCAATGGACAACAAGAGAGAGCGAACACACTGCCTTGAAATTCAGCCACAAAATCCATGGACATGGTATTTTTGAAGCATGACAAGAATATAACAAGAACTTGCAAGAGGGAAGAAGAACGGGGATCATTTATAAGGGCCCTTAAATTATGTTATGTTCACAGAACAGTTACAGCAAAACATAACATTGGTTAAGATGGATCCAGACTAAGAGGTAAATTCATTCCACAGTTCACCTGAACTCTGCCATGGGGACTTATTTCACTTCTTTCACCTACAATCAAAAAACTAACTCACATTTGGGGGCATTAAGATAATTTATCTAAGCTATAAATATGTCTGAGGTATAGCTAACAGCACAAGCACAAGCTCACTTAATTCAAGTAGGAGCTGCCCAATTTGCTATAAGAATGCACATAGAGGAAGAGGCATTCAAATACTTCCTTTCAAAAAAAAAAAAAAAAACCAACCAAAAAACCCCAAAATTTTCCTAGAGGTTGACAGGGAAAATCTTCTGTTGTCAGTACAAAGACAGTGGAAACATGTCTATGTGTAATACACAGGGAAGTTCAGAAACAGTGGGACAGCCATCAGCCATCTTCACTTAAAAAGGTGTTTCTGTTTGCTAAGGGGATAATTAAATATTCACAATTAAGCATTTTCCTATATAATAGTTTCTATCAGCTACGCTTTATGTACCTTAATTTCACAACAAAAGTATGGGATTGTGATTCAGTGCTAGAGATTGGAAAGGCCAGTAATGACAGGAGACCATGTCACCACTGGATTACTCCTCCCAAAAAAAAAGCTCTTCTGATCTGTTGGAATACACTGTCACATTCTGATTTCTAGCTGTAATAACAAGAAATTATTTCAGCAGCCATTACTATTCTCCTTCATTGTAGCAATTTCTTCTTGAAGTTTTAGCATCAAGAAACTCAAACTGGAACAACAGAAGATGCAACCCCATACTTTCTTTTTCATAGAGAGCAATCTAAGCACTAAGCCCTTCCCACAAAAATGATCACTGGCAAAACTGGATCATTAACTCTTAAAAAGTTTACTCCTGTATATTCTTACCTCCATTCCTACACTTTCTTCTCAGTGAAAACAATCTGTGCCTAGAGCTGGTATAACTGAAGCAGCTCTCACCTTACTACTTTCTAGCCCAGTGAAAAATGAGAATGAAAAATGGCTTTTCCTCTCTCAGCAGGAAAAGCATTTGCACTGCCTGGCAAAAAAAAGCTGCTCACCCCAAATCATTATTTATCAACCAACCATCCCAATCTTTATGCTAACCCAGTGCAGAAGGACTCTGGTGAACTCACCCCAATGTCTTCATCACTTTGTATGAGCTGTGAATGTCCAAGGAGACGCCTCTTCAGGATAGGTTCCACCAGGGTAAGGTACACCATGTACAGAAGGAGTAGGCCCAAAATGGACAGGTATATGATGATTGTCACCTACATAACACAAGCACAGTTTATGCCAACATTGTGACATTTCCCCCATAGTCTCACAACAGGCAGCAAGGATCAAAAGATGAGCACAGGCAAAGTTTGATCTTTGGTAGTGTCACCAGATGATCTAAAACCCAGAAAGAAAGGAAAACTAACAAACTACAACATGGTATTAAAAGAGTTTAGGGTAGCTTGAAACAGTGAGACCTTGCAAAGAATCTCAGGCTATGCCTCTTAAAACAATTCAGTGTTTTCCACCAAGACAACTGTTCAGTCTGGCCATTAGACAGGTGACAAATCTGGGGCATCACCCAGTGATCTTCTATTGTCTGGCACAGACCTGCATTCAGTCACCAGGCAAAACAAAACACCAAACTTCTAAAATCCCAAAATTTTAGTGTGTGTTGTCAAAAACCAAAAGACATACTGCAGTCTATTCACAGCAGTCCAGGCCTCAATGGCTTCAATGGGACAAGAACGTAAAGAGCACAGAAAACATCTGTTAGAACAAACATGGATAAAGAAAATTTATAGTAAGAAAGTAAGGCAGCTGTGTAATGAGAGGCCCTCTGAAATAATAAGGAAAACAAAGCCCAAAGCTTGACAAAATGCCTTAGAACACTAAGAATTTAGCAAGGTGTAAAGTCTGATTTCAGAAGTGGAGCTCTTCAATAAAAGGTCTCAGGTTCACTTCTTCAGCTAAAGTTTGATGTTATTGTTACTGCTCGAAATTGTGAACAACTACTACAAAAAAAAGTTACAGTTTAGGCTGCCTTAGAACAGTTTTCCCTTTAAAAATAGCATTTCTCTAAAAGACAATAGACATATTTACTAAACAGTTGAAGTCTTTAACACATGCCAACAGAATTACACTGCCTACCTTAATTGTGACTGAGCTTCTCTCCTCATATTTGCACTCACAACGTAAACAATAAGCTTCTACATCAGGTCCAGGGACAGGCATAGGCTCCACCACATGGAGACAATCACTAAGGAAACACAGAAACTGCCCAGTCAGTTTTGAGCTGGCTTGAGCTGGGCTGTTCCACTCTGCTGCAGGAGCTGAGAAGATCAGCTCATCTCAAGTTCAGATGTTCTAAACTGCAGGTATAAATAAATCACTGTGCCACAGTTATGTCACTGAAATAAGAAATTCAGCTCCTGACAAGCTCCTAAACAAGTTTTAAGATCTTTCTAACTCAATACAGTGTCTTCATTTTCCAGTGAAAGTACTACAGCTGTTAGCAGAAAAAGTCCAAGGATATGAATCCAGCACAAATGCATCATTTGACACTGACACCATGAATAAAATTAAATTTCAGCTCCTAATTCCACTTCTTTCTTCACCATACTCAAAAGAGCCTTATTCCATCCTTTCACTGTCTGAAGGGAGATTAGCCTCTCTTTGACACTCATGAACTGAATTTCTTTTTTCTTGTCATCACAAGGCACAGACATTGGGGGAAAAAAAAGGAAGTCAGATGGGCTGCTTCTCTAAGCAGCAAGACAATGAATAAAGAGTATTCAGCTTTCAGCAAAAGCATTTCACTTAAAAGATTACCAAATGTCAGTTCCCTGTGGAATGTGGTTGACAATATTATGGGCACTCTACAGCACAGCACTAAAATCCAGCTGCCATGAGACAACTGCTTCCAACAACAACTTATGTAATGTTGGTCTTTCTGCTGACTCAGGTTGTTATTTGGAGTTCAGACCCCCAGGGCCCCTGCAGAGCACTGACAGAACCACAATCCTGGGTCACCTTTCTCCTGGTTAACTCAGTGTTGGCACACTCAGCAGCAGGTAGTGAAACAAAAAGCCTGAAGTGACAGCAGCAGCCTGGGACTCAACACTTCACTGGGCTAAATTACAGTGCTGCACCCAGCCAGGCACCAGCTCATCTCTTCTGCCTTCTTTGTACTTCTTCTTCATAGCTGCAACTGCTGAGTGCCTACCCACAGCCTCTGGAGGGGAGGGTTTATTTTTCTCATTTATATGAAAGCAGAACTACATTTTTCTCTGTGGAAGAGTGCAGCACTCAAGCTTCAAAAATCAGAAATACAGGCCAGGTACAGTGTGTGCCACTGCTGTTCCTATGACTGAAAGCTTGTCACAATACACTGCCCAAGGACTGCAGAAATCTTGGATTTGGTTAAGTACAGCAGTAAGTCTGTTTCTGAGAATATAAGAAACATTAATATCAGCATTTTTTCTTCTCCAAGTTGCTAGAAAGTGCAGTATCTATTGGAACCTCACAAAACTCCAGAAACAACAGTTCCTAAGTGATGGGATGGTTTTCAGGAGTAGAGCAAGCAAAGACAATACTCCAACTCCCAGTTCCTGGTTTGTGCTCCTCTGACTTTACACCATTCCAAGTCACTGGATTCAAAATTTTTTCCCTTCTACTACTTCCAAGTCTAAATAAACATTTAAACATGCAAGCAAGCAAACCAAAAGAGAGGACAGGGCAAAAACTATGGGGTTCAAGCCTTGTCCCTTGCTAGAGCTGAATTCTGGAGTGCTTTTGAAAGAAAAGCTCCAGTAAGTTATGGAAATGTTCTGCTCTGTCCTGGCACCACCACAGGAGAGTCACACTTAATTACTACAGAAGAAGTCTTTACCCAGTAAGAGTTATCATTATTTTATATGAGTCACACACACTCACCAGTCCTTCTGTGAAACATTTTTGTTGTAAATATGGCCTGAATGGTCCTTGTAGGGAGGGCAGATGCATTTACACCGGACATCCTCAGAATTCTAAAAGTGAAGTGAACAACATGCTTAGAACAAACTATCCTAAGGTATCATATCATTTATATTAACAGGGGTGCAGAAGGCATTCTTCATGTAAGACCTGAAATATTTAACACAAATTACTTGCAATTATCTTTGAACAGTCTTATTCAGGACTCCCTACAAGTTTAAGAACCACCCTTCAGAATCACTAAGCAAGTAGAGCAATTTGTCAAGTAACACTACTAGTTGAGAGAGAAGTACATTCTTGAGGGGAAAAAAATGGGGTTTAAGCTCAATCCTCTTGCTAAGAAAAACCACACATGCAGAAATTGCTGATGTTGATTACTCAACCATTCAGCTTATGAGGACAGCTGTTTAACAGACACAGTGATGAGCTTAAAAGGAATGAAAGAATACTAAGCTTATTTTAGCAAATAATAAGAGACAAAGGATAAATGTAGCTTATGTAAATTTCAAGGCAATTTCTAGTGGCATTACAAAAGAATGTGTGAACAAGTACTGGTAATGAACTTCTACACAGAACAGCCAAGCCAGAGCAACACTAAGTGGGCACAGGTCACTTGGAAAACCCTGACTGCACTAGCACAGAATCATAGAGAGGTTTGGATTGGAAGGGACCTTAAAGATCATTCAGTTCCAACTCCACTGCCACAGGTAGGGACACCTTCCACCAGACCAGGCTGCTCCAAGCCCCACCCAAGCTGGCCTGGAACAGTGCCAGGGTCGGGGCATCCACAGCTTCTCTGGGCAACCTATGCCAGTGCCTCACCACCTCACAGGGAAGACTTTCTTCCTGATATCCAATGTAAACCTACCCTCTTTCAGTGTGAAACTTTCTCCTGACACTACGTGCCCATGTAATCAGTTCTCCATCTCTCTCACAGATTTTGGGTATTGGGAGGATTTCAGGTACTGCAATTAGGTCACCCCAGAACCTCCTCTTCTCCAGACTAAACAATCCCAACTCCCTCAGCCTTTCCTCACAGGAGAAGTGCTCTGGCCCTGTGATCACTCCCATGGCCTCCTCTGGATTTGCCCCAACAGCTGCATGTCCTTGCCGTGCTGGGGAGCCCGGAGCCGGGTGCAGCCCTGCAGGGGGGTTCAGGAGAGCAGTGTCAATGGTGTCAATGCAGCCCACGCACTGCACTCCACACCAAACCGCTTCTGCTCCCGCCACAGAGAGCTGGTTACCACTGGAGAGGAGAAAATCAGGCGTGTCTGGAGAACATTCAAACGCGGGTACTCTGACTGTCTGACACACGGTGTTTGCTCCCTGCCCCTCTCTGCGGCCACAGCCCCAAACATCAGCCGGGCAGGGCCAAGAGCAGAGCGCTCGCACTCCGCGGGTGAGGCCGGGCAGCGACCGCCGCTGGGGCCCGGCGCTCAGCCCCACCCAGCCCCGGCACCCTCGGGAACAGCAGCTCCCCCGCCACTCGGAGTTTTGTGTCACGGTGTCCCCGGGCACCGCGGCAAAGCGACATCCACGGCTCCGAGCTTAAGGCGAGCGCAGGAACCGAGGCCGCGCCGCCGGGCCCTGCCCCTCCGCCGAGCGGGGCAGGGCAGCGTCCGCGCCAAACCACCGGCTCCGGCCTTTCCCCACAGCCGGCCGGGGCAGCAGCGGCGCCGGGAAGGCGGAAGGACTCGCGGGAACCGAGCAGACGGAGGGAGGGCCCGGAACAGGGAGCACCACCNCGGGGCGCCGGCCGGCCGGCACGAAAACATTCCTGGAATCGTGGAATCATCTGGAATCATCAGGGTTGGAAGAGACTTCCAGAATCATCCAGTCCAAGCACCAAGCCAGCACTGTAACCACTAAACCATTTCACCCAGCGCCAGACCCAGAAACCCCGTGAACGTCTCTAGGGATGGTGACCCCACCACCTCCCTGGGCAGCCTGTTCCAATGCCTGACCACGCTGACTGGGAATTTTGTTTTTTTTTCTATTATCTAATCTGAATATCCCCTGTCTCAGCTTAAGGCCGTTTTTCGAGTCCTCTCCCTGCAGGCACGGCAGAAGAGCCCAGGCCCACCTCGCTGCCCCCTCCTTTCGGGCAGGTGTGCAGTGATGGGGTCTCCTCCCCTTCTCCAGGCTAAACAAACCCCTCTCCCTCAGCCGCTCCTCAGCAGACACATTTTCTAAGCCTTTCAGGAGCCTTGTTACCCTTCTCTGGACACATTTCAGTACCAACATGTTCTTTTTAAAAGAGAGGTGGTGCTGGCCTGTAGTTCCCCGATTTTGGCCCTATTGGAATGGGTTAGAAGTGATTATTAGTAGCACTCTCAATGAGGTGTGTGAGCAGCATATAATCCAGTTTTTACACGTCTGAACACACAGTTATATAAATCTCCATGCATTTTATAGACAGCTGTTTCTCTGAGAAAACATCACTAAAATCCAGCAATGTTCCTCATTTGTCATGTGATTAGTTATTTCCACCCAAGAGCTGTGCTCACCTTATTGCAGAGTGCACCAGCCTTGGTGATGTGGGGGAAAAAAAAATTAAAAAAAGGAAAAATTAAACATTTAAAAAAAAGGAAAAAAGATTAAAAAAAAAAAAAAAAATTAAAAAAAGGAAAAATTAAACATTTAAAAAAAAGGAAAAAAGATTAAAAAAAAAAAAAAAAAGAAAAAAGAACAAAAATTAGATATGGCCGGGTGTCTTGGCACTTGGCCAAGAACGCACACTGACTCAGAACACTTCTTTAAATGCACCAACCTGTTGCATATTCATAGACCTTCATGCATTATTTAAAAACATTCCTCTGAGTTCCCCCCTAACCTGTCCTTCTTCTTTCTATTTTATTTCTCTTGGTGGTTTCAGTCTGTCGCAGATCCTCTGATAACAGATGATTGATAAATTCCTTCCCTGGTGTTCTGGTGTCTGTCACATCTTCTTCATCCATATAGGATAATCCAAGAATGTGAAGAATTTCATGATTATTTTTTACCATTCTCTGACATAGTTACAAAAGCTTTTTACATCACACTACTATTTCTAAGTTTTGTTAATAGCAGAAATAAAAGAAACTATATTAATACAGCGAAGTTTTTTCTACCTCATATGTTTCATTTTACCTATGCTACCTCATAGCGTTGATTTTAATATTTGCCAAAAGCCAACTTTATAATATGCATTTATGGCAGTGAGAAGCAGCATTTCCAGCCGTGGTCCCTAAGACCTGGCAGGTTGAGCAACCTACGAGTCCCCCCTGCTTGTGTAGGGTCCCCAAACCCACCTGACACTGCCGGGGCTGGACCCTGCTGAATAAGGGCTTGAGCCCAGCCTGGGAAACAGCCCGGGCTCATCTCAGCTCCTCCGACACCTTCCCAGAGGAGCAGCAGGTGCTGTGACTCAGCTTCTCCCCCTCCCCATGCCTTCTGTCCTTGGCCATTCCAGAGGGGAGCCGACACGGAAAGTGGAGAGAGGCTCTTCGCAAGAGCAGGTAGTGACAGGACAAGGGAATGGCTTCAGACTGAGAGTAGGCTTAGATGAGATATTAGGAGGAATTTCTTTACTGTGAAGGTGTTGAGAGACTGGCACAGTTTGTTCAGGGAGAGGTGGATCCCTGGCAGTGTTCATGGCCAGGTTGGATGGAGCTCTGAGCAGCCTGGTCTGGTGGAGAGGGCCCTTCCCATGGCAGTGCCATTGGAACTAGGAGGACATTTAAGGTCCCTTCCAACCAAAACCATTCTACAATTCCATGATTCTCTGTCTAAACTCCCAAGCAGCAAAACTGTACGTGGCCAAGAGCGGCTCTGTTTCTCCTGTCCCTCCCCAGCCCCCACTGGGTGGCTGTAATTTCATAATCCTTTAGATTCAGTACACTTTTCAGCAGTGCTTTTCACTCCTTGCTAATACAATAGGTTGTGTAATACCAGCAGTGCATCAGACATCTCGGGAAAGGAGCTCGAGTTGCTATGGAGACACAAAACACTTTTATTTAAAATTCAGGGGAAATTGCCAGCAGACTGTAAGGAGCGTACATCAGGTTTCAGCCTTAGCCAAACAATTTGTCTATTTAATGACTGTATCTGCAATGGAAGTGTTTTGAAGCGTGAAGGTGGCTCTGTGTCTTCCCCACCACCCACAGCCATAGTCTAAGATGGGCAGATTGGCTGCTGAGTTGAAAAACATGCTGAATCCTTAGAAAAGCACAGATCACATTTTGGGCTGAAGTAAACAATATGCAGTTTCAGAGGAATCGCTGCCTTTGGAAGAGTTTGGTGTAGGAAAGGAGAGCCTGATAAACTGATTTTTTTTAAGCCATTCAGAGAGTTCTGATACACAGGTAATAAATGTGCTTTTATTTAGGTGGCTGGAACAGCCTTTGGGGCCTTCAAGCACAGACTTGGAGCTTCCTCAAAGCCAGGAACACCCAAAAAAAAAAAGGAATATGTGAGCCACAGGCTCTTGGTGCTGCAGGAGGTAAAGGTTATTTCTTGCAGAATATGAGTCCATTATTCCCCTAGAAAACAATAATAAGTGATTGGGTAAGAAAAGCTCCTGGATGTATTATTAAGAAAAGAACACTGGGAGTTTCTCTCTTAACATTTAGATTTTTTTCAATTTTGTTTCGATACATTTTTTTTTTAATGTTATTGTCAGCACACCAGTATCAGAAGCAATACTGTTAAACTACAGTTTAAAAAAAAGGGGAAAGAAGGCTAAAAAATGAGTATAAATTTGATTTTGAGGAAATTATTAAATGACTGCCATGACTATAATTGCTTTCCAGCTTGCTAATCTTCCAGAAGGGCTGAAGATGTGTTTCATCTTCAAGAGAGCTCTCACTGGATTATCGGCGGAGTCAGAGCTTTAGTGGCAGCAGGCTGCTCCCTGCACTGCTAACTCTGTCCTTACTGCACCAATCCTCTTCAAGTTAATGGAGCTGAGCTCTCTCATCTGGTTTGCTTTGTAAAAATAACATACACCCTGCTTTAAGAACAAGATCTGTTTGAGGGCCATAACTATAGCCTGGCTTCTCTAAGCTAAACCTTGCACTGTGCTGTCAGTGTGCCACGTCGAATTATGGTTTTACAGTTTTGTAGCTGCTCTCATGTTGGTCTCCATTATCAATACTCACACACCAAGTGCCCCCAAGAGCTGCTGGCGGTGCCTTGGGTCATTCACAATGCCTCTGAGGCTCTGGGGAGGGGGCAGCCCTGGTCCCCCCAGCCATGGAGGGCTGAGCATCCCCCTGAGCTACCGGGGCACAGGCTGAGCTGTGCTTTTGGGAACAAGAACCAGGGCTGTGCAACAGAGACACAGCACAGGCTGTGCATCTCTAGGCATTGGGCAGGGCAGCTGCTCCAGGGCTGCATCTTTCCTGCTCAGTCATCTTACAAAAACAGCTTATAAAGAGCTTTATATTTCCAGGCACTTCATGTGCAGAGTGAGCTCCTGCATTTCCTTTCCTGTTGCATGAGCCTTCCCAAAGCCACATGGTCTCTGTAGCCAGCAGTGTCTCTGCTCCTCCTTACTGTGCTGCACTGATTCACATGTGAGTATGAGTATTTTAAAAGCTTTTCTCTGCAAAGTACCTCTATGCTCTGTGGTAATTACACTGGACTTTGCTGTGCTGTGCCAAACAATTGGTGTAGGGCTGTTCCACACGCGGCAGCTGAACTGTCACGGGGTGGATGTTCCCCAGGGCAGGTAGGGATAGATGCTATTTACCATCATTTAAATAATCCACATTATGATTATTTTTACTAATGCAAATTACCATCTTTTTATGTCACTTCAGCCTATTCACATTCAGAACTTGCCTGCTTCCCTTTGTTTTCACAGCTGAGAAAATCTTTTCATTATTAACAATGATATAAAAGAAAAATCTGAGGGGATTATGTAAATAAGTGATTGAATCAGCACTTCTGCACTTATTGCCAACATGAAAGTGGTGTGACATTTGCACAGGAGAAAAAAAAAGTAAATGCAGATTCTTTTTTTGTCTATTCCCTACGTTCAGTTAAAAAATTTAAATGGTGACAGCATTTGTTGTCACACCAGCCTTTACTTAGTAAAGAAACACAGGAAGAGATTAATTACAATGTCAGTTACTCTAGGCTGATCAGAAATTCACCTTTCAGCAGATTCACCATCAGCATCCATATGAATGAGTTCTGTCACTGGTATTGCATCTCTTCAAATAAACAGCACAGTTTTGTCTCGTGAATTTCTGTTTGGGGCCAAAACCCCAGTGGCTGGGTTCCGGTCTAGCTGCTCTTCCGGCCTCGTGGTCTTTGATCTCTGGAGAATGCAAAGAGAAATCAATGCCAGTGGGCTGGATGGGGTACAAGGTTTACACTAAAAGCAGGCTCTCCAAATCTGGTTCATCTCAGGGACCCATTACATTACAGTAATGCAATGTAATGTCTCGTGGCTTCCTTCCATAACCGAGGCATTATTTTGCAATCTGCTGTCAGGAGTTACATAAAGCCTTTCACAGCAGAAATGCATGCATATGGAAAGGGCAAGCTGGGCAAACTGTTTGCCTCTGTATTCCTATATTTGTATTGATATTTATGATATGAAGCAAATGGAGGGAAGTGCTGAAAGAGCTACACATTTATTTTATCTTTCTGTCTCAGTGAATCCACTTCTGACTTTTCTGCAGGCTGGAAGAGTTCAAGGTCCCTCTCTGCTAACGCAAGGTCAGTCAGGGCTCTCACACACTGCAGCAGCTGAGTCCCCACATCACATACATGGGGAGCATGCCCTGTTCTGTGTATGGTTTCAATTTGTGACATATGTCGTGCCCTTATCAGTGCAATTCCTCCTGCACGTCCCTTCCTTCAGCAAAGGACGCGTGCTGCAAATACAGGGAACAGCAGCTTGAAGGTGGGGCAGGGGCTTCAGCTCAATCTCTAAGTCCACAACTCTGGCTTCATCCCTTGCAGCACAAAGAACAGCTTTTTGTTTGTTTAATCCAAAACTTATAAATAGCCTCTGCCAGCCCTGACCCAGCGAGACCTCAGATGCTCTGCATATATTGCTCATGGGGGAGACAAGGTCAGCACTGCTGCACACACTTTGCTGCTCCTTGTTCTACCCCAGAGAGCTTTTGCTACAGGCACGGAGGCAAACATACCCAAAAAGGAACCACAGTTTCTCCCTGACACAGAGTAATCCACAAGGCTTACTCTAATATATTCATACTTCCTGTTTTGTATTCAAAGGGATCAGCACTAGAAGTAAAGCCACTATGAATCCAGAATGTGCTCTACCCAGTGCCGGTCATTTCATTGCAATCTTTGCTGCAGCCTGCATGGAAACACCATAGCCAGGTAGAGAGAGCTTAAAGGCAAGGAAAGATTATGTTTATGATACAGCTCCAAGCATTTTTGGGGCAAAGTTTATCATTACCTGCCTCAAATTTGATGCTAAGTGGAGGGGCTTTCAATGACCTCAGCAAGCAAACTGGGAACCCCTCCATGCATTGGCTCCATTTTCTTCCCTTGCTATTTTGGTCACTTTTCCAAAGCATGTCTCAAGCAAGCCCTGGATGGCTGCAGGCCCCTCATTCTCACCTCGGTATGGGTAGGAAATGAGGAGTGTTCACTCAGCATCTTGCTGGCCTGGGTCAGTGGCAGCAATGCAGTTACTCTGCAGATGCCTGCTTTAATTAGGAGATCTTTACTTTGCCAGCAGACCTGGGCAAAGCAAAATGAAAGCTTGGAGGCAATTAACTGCATTTTGCTCTTTTTTCTGTTAGCATTTTCAACCTTTGTCAGATCTTTGTTTACCTATTGCATTTAATTGTACTTCCACTGGTCTTTGTGGTGCAACATTATCAATATTCTTTTTCTTTTAGATGCATATTCCTAATAATTGAAAGAGCAGGAATCTCTGTATTCTTCTTTATCCAGGAAACCATTAATTACCGTTCTTTGTCCCTAGCAACCACAGCATCACACAAAGTATTTCTTATAAAGAAAATTCCTACAATTCCACATACATCGACCTGCACAGAGAAAGTAAGCTGCATTCAAAGACAGCATTGTGCAAGGTGAGTCTGATACTTCAGATGACCACAAATACTGATCTGATGGCAGTATTTTGTATTCTGAGCTTGCCCACCATGGTGATGTACTCGCTGACCAAGATCAACCCTTTGTCTGTTGCCATGAACCATTCGGGATGCCAGATTCACGGGCAGTTAAAATGTAGTCTTCCTCTCAAATCAGGAGTGACAGCCACTTTCACACAAAGGGAGATTCTGGCCTTTGCATTTCATTCAGATTCAACCTCTGCTAGAGCTGGCTCTGCCAGCGCTGCAAACAGCATCGATTTTGTGCCACGGCGCTGCCAGCGTTGGTGAGGAGGATGCGGAGGAGCAGCGAATGCCCTACTTGCTCTGTTCCCATGACAACAGCCTGCAAAGCAGCTCCTGCCAGCTTCCTTCCCCTGCCTGCCTCATCGCACCCACAGCGTGCCCAGGCTCCGACTTTCAACCCAGACAACGCCTCTTCCTTCAATTCCCAAAAAGCCTTCTCCAAGGCAGAAGGATCTGCTCGAAACAGCAGGGTTTAGATCGTCAGAGCACAGGTATTGAGCTCTCCAGCACCCAGACTGAGTGTGGTTTGCCATCCATGCTGCACGCTGCTCCTCAGCGATGTGATCAGGAATGACTCGTGGGCTGCCTCCAGGACTGTGTTCTTCTCTTCACTGGTGCTGCTTTTCCTTGTATGCTGAAGAGAATATCTAACAGCCCTTCAAGTAACTCCTGATTTCGTGTAGTAGATGGGAAATAGTTGCTTGGACTAATGTTCTGGAGAAAACAATCTGCTTTTCTTGGGGGTGAGCCTTGTCCTGCCAGTCCTCCAAAAGCTGCGTGCCTCCTGGCATTCCATGAGTAAAGCCTTGAGACTGACCAAGCCAGCAGTTCTTCAGGCAAAATGAGCAGGAGCAGATGAGAAGTGTGGAGCATAAAGATGAGTTCAGGGCGTTGAAGCTGGGTGGCAGCGGAGGAAAGTAGGATAAGTTTTCCTGCCTGCCAGTCCAGTATAATGCTATAATGAGGTAGAGGATGATTTTTCTTTTTTTTACTTTTTTCCTGTACAGATTCTAAGTTTTTTGTAAGTATAGTGAGAGCTCAGTCTGTGGCTTTGGCTGTACCATTCCAAATTGCTCATTATTTGCCTCAATGGGTGCACGCTGTCATCTGGCCAGGAGGAAGCCAAAATTAGGCTTGATAACCAAAAAATAGCTGAGATCCTTACTAGGACTCACCCCAGGACCCACAAAAGGACTCCTCCAGGACCACCCAACTGAGAGTAGCTTGCAGCTGAATGCTGGTAAGGTTATCCTGCCTCTGCCACATGAACAGCTCTGTGACTGAGAAGTTCCCTGTCCTGGTGTGTCCATGGCCTTACCCAGGACAGTTTTGTGAGGTGTGAGTGACAGGATGATAACAGGACCATAGGTGACAGCACACAACTCATCCTGGGCACTTACCTTGAGAGCAGTGCCTGACTGGGCCCTGGCTGAAGAGTTCTGCAGCATAGCAAAGACTCGGAATAAAATCCACTGCAAAAGCCAGTTGCCCTGGTAGGCAGAAAGCATTCTGTGGGTTGTTGAGTTCAGGATATCCACTGGAAGGCTGTTCATTCTGCTGCTGAGTGACCACAACACACGTATTTTGATTTGTTCCACTGTCAGTGTTGTCCAGCCCAAACATTTCTGTGACCCCAGCATCAGCCTGCACAGTACCTTCCCCTTAACTCAATTACTGGCTCATTTGCTATTCCGTTTGATTTGATCTGAGCCCTAAAGACCAAATCACGTGTGCTGCAAATTACACAATGTCCATCCTTAACTTGGACGGCTTCAAGCAGGTGCTGAGGAACAATTAGATCACTGTCTGCAGAAGCTGTTATTTAACTAAGAAAGAAAAGACAACTCTAAATAAAACAGATGCAGAGAGAGCTCAAAGCTTGCTCACACTGATAATGAAAATTAATCAAACATCATTAGCAGTCTCCAGAGAGTTCAGTACATCATGTGCTTCTGAGATGTGCTTCTGGTTGTTGTCTGCCTGACAAGAGCACCCACTTCTCTCAGCTCAAGGGCAGAAAAGAGATTTGCTGCATCAATTAAAAGATTAGAATTTGGGGCCTTATGCAGAGAGAGCTGGGTGGCTTTCCTTGAAAGCCATTTGGGCCAGCCTGTGGTTTAGTGGTGATGAGCAGCCAGGATCTCTGGGGAGGTCAATAAATGCATGCAGGTGATTCTGCTAAATGCACAGCCTTGCTTTTCCTCTCATAGAGTGGGACTTACCTGGAGACACTCCATTCTGAGCAGTGCTGCCTGGGAGGCTGCTTCTACACCTAAATGCAGCTGTGATGGGCAAGCAGCGTATGCCATGCAAAACAGTTGGTTCCTAATACCAGTCTCCTAAGGATTATTTTAGCACAGTTAATTCTACTAAAAGCTCAAGTCCTCCCTTTTTTACCATCCTGCCTCTCTCATTGTCCAAGTTGCCTTAATTTTAACTTTTCAGCCTCAAAAGCTGGACACTGAGTCCACTCCATTTGTATTGTGTTTAACACACTGGTTAGAGCTTCTGAGCTTTACAAAACCGAGTGTTTTGTTTGGGATTTGTGTTTGTGTCCTTTGGATCTGGTTGTTTATCCACCACCACCACTTATGTTTATCGTTTCATATTGCGGCAATTATGGGGAAGATGAATTACTGACCTTGCTGTTCAAAGATGTGTCAAGTTCAGGCTTAAAAATCAAGAGAAAAGAACTTAAAAGAGTGAAAGAAACTCAAGGGTTGTGTTCGCACATGAGCACATAGTGATGTAGAACATGCAGCCCTCCCACAAACCAGTCTAAAGGCTAGTGCATATTATCCCTTCATCCTGTCATGCAGAGTCCTGAGAGCTTCTCTCCTGAAGCTGGGCCTTGGGGATTGACCCTTGGACCTCCCTGCAAGTGTGGCAGTCTGCAGTGCCAGGGATGGGGCTGTGCCTGTGCTGAACCTGGCCTCTGCTGCATTAGTTACCTGTGACCCCCAGGAACAAACAAGACGTATTTTTCTCCTAAAGCAATAAGAGGTGCATCTAGATCACCTTAACTTGATTTGGGATGGCAGAGCGGAAGTGCAGGGAGAGCAGCTGATGTGGGCTCATTGTCATCAGTGTCCTCTAATACAATTTTTGAGCAAGAGCATCCTATTAACTCCCTTTACACGGACTACAGTGATTTGTTGTGCTAGAACTTTCTCCAAGCAGCCTTTTTGCAGATGCCACTGTGCTCAGATGCTCTCTGGATAGGTACAGGTGAATCCAGGCACTTCCTAGCTTTCAGAACATTGACCAGGGCCACAAGAGAGATGACCCCACTGAGACATGTTTCAGCCCTCACAGCTAAACCTGAGATCTTCACTCTGCTCACTACTTCATTGGAAGCCACTGAACAGGACATTGGAAGGTGGCTCGTGACCTTAATATCACAGCATAAGAAGCAGCAGGAGGAAGGAAGGAAGGAAGGAAATGCCAGGCAGAAGTTTTTCTGACACGTGGTGTGTCAGTTGGAGCAAATTTAACCAGGAGAATGCTAAACTGTAAATGCCAAGTTAATTAGTCCTCATGCATAACTTGCTTTTAAAAATACACTGTCATCTCCTGAGGGAACAAGAGCCCATTTCCCCTTCTGTTAGCCTTAAAAGTCAATCTGAAAAATGCCATTAAGTCTAAACCAAGAAGCATCAGGATGCTTTCAGTAGAGAAGCCCTCTGTGAGTAGGAGCTTAAAATCCACAGATTTCCTCTCTAAGCCTGCCAAACCAGAAGGCTGAACAGCCTTCCCAGGGCACCTCTCACAGCAGACCCACTTCACTGGATTCTCATATGACTGCACTGTTGAGGCCCAGTTGCTTTGTTACACCAGCTCCAAGCCACATTTTTGCCCATTGGTTTTCTACTTCCCCACCAGCAACCAAAAAGGCTAGTGGCAAAGTCCTGATCATTCTTCATGTGTTCTGATATGGCCTGACTGGCCTGGATGAAACCTGGTCACTGGGCTGCAACTCATTCATCCCAGGCTTTGTCTTCCACCCAGGGATTTTGAAATGGTTTTTTGACTTGTGATCTAGGAAAGACCAATGATTAACTCCCAATTACATTTTTATTTTCAAATTAATAGCCAGTGTTGTCTGGTGTTGCACAGTTTCTCTTTGCCCCTGTTCTCCATGACTCAGTATGTTTTGCATCTGTCAAGTGCCTGATCAGTCTCCTGATAACTCCATGTGATCTTGTTTGTGGAGGAACAGAGTACTGAGATTTATAGCAACACTTTAAAATATATTGGTTTTATCACTGAGGTCACAGATCTCAATATTGCTCCTTCTCTTATGCAGTATTTTTCAATGCTGCCTTTACCAGCATTGCTATTCCCAGTTGGCAACACCTGGAAAATTCCACTGGCTGTCTGCACCCCGTGTCACCCCTGTGGCTGCTGCCAGCAGGGCATGGGGACAGTGCAGCCCACGGCCCCCAGAATGGTCCCTGTGCTCCTGACCATGGCCAGGCACAACCAGCTGGGTACCACAGCGCAGTCCCTGTGCTCCTGACCATGGCCAGGCACAACCAGCTGGGTACCACAGCACAGTCCCTGTGCTCCTGACCATGGCCAGGCACAACCAGCTGGGTACCACAGCACAGGTTCTGTGCAGCCTGTGCCAGCCCCACAGGCACCTCAAACTGTGGGGCAGTGACTTCCTCACCTGCAGGAGCTCCACTGGAGGCAAGAAGTTGTTCCTCCTGGTCTCTGAGAAGGAGAGGTGAGAGGGGGTGAGCAGTAAATCAGTGCTGGCCCTGGCACTGTCAGGGGGAACAGGTGGAGACACAAGGGGCTGAAACAGCACTAAGAGCTCTCCACCTTCTGCAGATGCCCCAGCTGTTTTTGGATACTGAGCGGGCTTAGGTTTAATGAGCACATAAATTTACACCGCTTCTCCTTGAGTGAGCCCAGGGGCTTTTGTGGAGAATCCAACCGCGTCTCCCGGCGGGGGCAGCCACGAGCCCCGGGCATCGATCCTACCGCGTTCGAAAAGTGGAGAGAAAGTCCCTGCAGCTTCCCCTCCAGCCAGTTCTCCTGCTGCCGTGGCTTCCTGTTAGTCCTAAACTCCCGATATTTTTAGGCTGTCGACTGTCTTCGTACCCACGTTGGGAGTGATGAAATCTCATCCTGGGGAAGCGGTGGCAGCACCACTCCAGTAACAAAATCGTTAAATCAATTGCCTTTGCAGCAAAGCCATCTCTGGTGAAATGTCACTGATACCTGCAGTGTCATCTCCAGAGCCTGCAGCCATTCGTCAGCCATGTGGTTGTTAACAGAGGAGGAGGAGACCAGCACATGGCTGAGCTACTGCCAGCAGTGCCAAGCCCATGGAAAAGAGAAAAAAAAGAGGGATCCCAGCTTAGGAAAAGGAGCAGATTTTCAGTTGATGGAAACCTGATACCTCACCTCCATCTATTAAGCAGCAGGTGATAAAACAATACAGGCCTCAGCTGATGTTTGTCCCATAAAATAAACGCAGCAATATGCAGCCCCAAGACATATGTTTATATAGAAATAAGCCATCAAGTTATTTGCTTCTGAGACATAAGAATTAGAATTGTTTTCACAACATGTTGAGCATCACTTCATCATCAGTAACAGAAAGGCCTGTAAAAAGGACCTCCCTGGAGAGCTATTAGATAACAGATTACCCTGGAGATAACTGTGAAGACACCCCAGCAGGTCTCATGTAATCAGCTGCTCTGCTGGTAGAAGTGATGAACAAATGTTGGTGGATCTCGGCAGGACACAAAATGTGAGTGATGGTTGTAGGGCTACCCCTGGCAATGGCCTCTGACTTTCCACTGCAGAGTGGCCAGCCCAGAAGGAGTTAAATAGCAATTGTGGTGGAAGGAGGTGGGGTTGTGGGGTGAGCCCCCAGGGTGCTCCTCCTCTGCTGCTGCCTGCCCTCAGGTGCATCACTGGCAATGAAGTACAGACATGAGTTGGGAGCCTGGCAGCCACTCTCCACCAGATATCCAGGTCTCTAAAATTTTCAGCAAGTGTTGATGCCTTGCCCACATAGGCCATCTTAATTGCAAGGGCCCAGGCAGCAAGAGCCCGTGTGTTCCACCAGCTTTTGAGGCTCTGCAATGGGCTCACCAGGGTTCTGTTTAATGTCTTCTTCTTTGAGTGCTTTGTCTCGGCTTTAGGCATGACCAAAAGGAAGACAAGACATGGTCTTGGAGGGAGCAAAGGTGTTTTGTCCCACCACGCTCTGCTGACCACATAAGCAACAGGACAGTGCTTTGGCCAAGGAGCAGCTGGCTCGCTTTCCCTGAGGCTGCTTGGGAAGGGGGTTGTGCTTGCCCTCACCTGTCAGATGTTTGTGTGCAGCATAGCAGCATTAACCAGCTGAATAACACTTTCAACAAAACCCTCTCACACCCCAGAGGCTTCTCATAATATCCTCTGTAAAAGCTGTCAAGCTGTTTCTTCATCTCCTGAGTCCTCCTCATCCCACATGGCTGCAGGAGTTCCTCTCTTCTCTGTCCCCATCACCTGCCAAGAGGCAGCAGGTCCCTCAGTTACAAGGCCTTCCTGCAAACCCATGGCAGGGAGAGGTTGCCAAAGGGGCCCAGGCACACATCTGTGCTGGAGAGGAGCAGGAGCAAGCACCCAGGGCTTGCAGAGCTGGTCTGCAGCACTCGGCTGCTGTACCATTTACCCCTGTGCCTACACAAGTGCTCGACACAGAGATCTGACATTACTTCCCCTATTCTATAATCCCTCTAGACTGAGGTGAATGCCTGCCTCCTATAGCAGCTGTCCTGTCTTATCCTGTTCAAAAGGAGCCACCTGTGAAGGGCCACCAGCTCCAGGGCTAGCCTCACTCTGCAGAAGGGATGGAATTTTGCCCATTGATTTTCTGTTTGCGTGTGCTGGGACTCTGTTCTCTAGCGTCACAAATAAATCTAGAAACTCGTAGCAGCTCCAGGAAGCATAAGACATTATTTTTGCCTGTACATTGATTCTTCTCATTCTTTCTGCATTTTATTGATGGAGCCTGGTTTCTTTCCACACTCAGAGAAAATGCCAGCCCAGCATTGAGGAGATCAAATTTCGCTGGGCATGGGTTATTGCTGCTCCACCAAAGGTTGTTGCTGTGGGACTTGAAGTGGGCCAAAGAATAATTTCTCATCAGTAAGACAGAGCTCAGCTACTCATGAAGCATCCTAAAGCCCATCCAGGCAGACACAGGAAGTCCCTAAATCCAGATTCGAGGCTTTGGGGAAGACCCTGACCTCTGCAGTCACATAGCTATTGCACTCAGGCCTCACCTCTGGTGCTCTGGCCACTTTCTGTTCCCAGCTTTCCAGAGTTTTCCCAGTTTTTCAGACTATGAGAGTTTAAGACTCTCATATCTGCCTGCACTGGCATTGCCCCAGCAAGCTAACTAAACACAGCATAAACACCAAAACAGCTTTCCAAAGGGTAAACCCACAAACAGCAGGATCTCACAGGTCTCATGCCTCCCTCGGGAGGGAGAGCCATGGTGACAGAAGGTTGGGATTTCAAGTGCTCACCTCTTAGCCCCAGTGCTGTGTGCCATTTAGCCTGCCCTGGTTAATTCATCCCAACTGCTATGTTCCCTCACTTCAATGGCAATTCCCAACAGCACTGTAGAGCCCAAACAGATTTAACAGTGAAACAAACCCCTTTTCTTAACAGAGACATGCCCTGGAAACAAAAACCAAAAAAAAAAAAAAAAAAACAAACCATCAAAAACAAAAAACCCAACACATCTAGCATACAAGGAAATAAACAGCAATAATGGTGTAACTTTATTTAGACTTAATTTGACATTTAGCACAGTAATATGCACAGAAAGAAAAAAGTACCAAAATACCAAACTCATAGCATATAAAATAATCAAATAGATTTCATATTTAGTGAAATATTTCTACAACACATCAGTGGGACTACCCTGGGTAGCCCAACCCTGTAAATATATATATATATTTATATTTATAGCTGTGTTATATAAAATACTGTATGTAGAGAAAGCACTGAAACTTATCACCAAAATAGAAAATAGCTCAAAATACAGATAGTTCAGGTTTGCTGGATATACCCAATATCGAAAAGAGGTTCAAACCCACTGCAGGAGGTAAAGCTCCAGCTGAGATGCTCTGGCAGGCATGGGATGGCAGGGGTGGGCACACACTGGATCAGCTGGCAGGAGCCTGGCTGCTGATGGCCACAAAAGTTGACAAAACTTTCTGATTCTCACCCAGAACCATCAAGAGGCTCCTGAAGTGGGAATGCCATCGGTGCTTGTGGCTGATGCCGGGGCCAAAGCGCTTTTGCTAAATCAGAGCGACCTGAGCAGCTCCTGCTCCTGCAGCACAGCTGGGCCCCCTAAGGATCCAGCTGCAGCAGGACTGGCTGTCAGCAGTTGCACAACATCACGAGGATATTACTCTGAATTTTAAAGATACCTCTTCAGCAGACGACAGCGATTAATTCCCTTTAGGTTTTGAAAAGCTGCTTTTGTGCGAGGCCAGGCTCCCCCAGGCAATTCCCTGCTGCTCCAGGACAGTGACACCAAATGAAACTCTTGTCCTGACAAAAACTCCCACCTCCCCTGAGGGACATCAGGGGTTGTACTTAAGAAGCCAAGCAATTTGTAGACAGGTATAAAAAATATGGCATTTCTGGCAGCAGCACTGAGCCAGCCATGGCCCGGGTGGGCAGGGATAGGCACAGGTCCTGGTGGCAGGGGCAGCCAAGGGCACTGCATCTGCTGCTTCCCAGACAACACATTTCTGTGCTTGTTTGCTGCTTTTTGGCCCAATCTAATGATTGATTTACTTGACATAGGAAGGCAGCCAAGACCTGCCCAGAGGATCCCCCCTCAGAGGGTTTCGAGCCCCAGCACTGGTGCCAGCCTCATGCTGGGAGATCATCCTGGGAGCCCTCCCAAACTCTGTTCCTGTGCTTCTGCCACACCACTGCTGAGAAGCCTGTAACCCATTAATAATTCTGCAATTGCTCTTTCTCATCAAGCCAGCAGCTGCATCCCTAATTACATGGCAAGAATACTATGCTAACAGGATGAGCTATAATTCCTAGGTAGCATTAACATTGTTATTTTACTCTGAGTAACTTCCTGGTAATGGCCATTTGGATGTGGCCATATCAATTAAGTGAATATAAATGCTTAGCCCCTGGAAAAATCATTAATAAAAATCTCATTCTGATAGCCTCTAATCACAGCTAAGTACAATTACTCATATGAGGCTGCTATAAAAAGTATTTTTCTCATCAGAAGAAATTCATAAGGTTTTCCCAACTGTTTGTAATAAAGAGGACACTATATAGAAAAGTCCAGAAAATAAGCACACATTTGTTTCTCAAAACCCATAGATAAACATGACAATATCTCTAAATCACTGGCTACAAACAGGATTTCATTTAGCTCTACTCAAGCTGTAGCCTTGTATAAATGTTTTCAAAGCAGCACGGTGCTGTTTCATCTGGAACAGCTGCACAGGATTTCTTTGATATCAAGCTCTTGTGTGGAGATAGTGTTTCAATTTCTCTTTATGCCTCCAAACCACTGAAACTGGAAGGGAAAGGCATTTAGTTAAACAGGTGTTTTTCTGGGGAAAAAAGAAAAAAAAGAAGAGAAAAGAAAAAAGCAGTATAATTTGGCCTTGAAAGCAGTACTGAGAAATAATTCATCACTGCAGTGGTGGCAGAACCACGCTGCCTCTCTCACATCTCTGTTCCAAAGGAGACAGGGAATCCAGCCTGTGGCCTTACATGGGTGCCCCCCAGAGCTGTACCTGGCACTCCCTGGGCTCACAGGCTGCTCCCAGGGCCATCAGCTGGCCCGGACACTCGGCAGGTGGGTGACCTGGACACAGAGCAGGGGCACCTGCGCTCCCATCCTGGACCCCCCCACCAGCCCATCCATCCCTCCTGCCCCCCGATGCCCATGGATGCAATCAGCCAAGGGAGGTGTGCTCCTTCCCCTCCTTCCCTGCTCCCTCCGGGGCTCCTGGAGCTCGGCAGTCTCCAGCACAGCAGGATGGAGCTGCACGGGGCTGCAGGACGAAGCAGATCCCCGGGGCTGGTCGCGGCAGGCAGAAGATGCTGAAGAAGATGCTGACCTACATCCTCCACCAGACACACTTTCTCAAGCAGGGAGCAAATGTTTTTTTAGGTTGCTCATCGCTGAGCAGCCACAAGCGCTGCCTGCGAAGGCACAGGAGTGCAACCCCCCTGTCAGTGCTCAGTATCGTGAGTCAGAGGCAGGAATCAGCGATAAATACTTCTCTTATTCACAGCACACGGCAAGAAAGAGCCCTGCTCAGTGCCTCGGAGGAGGGGGTTTGCCGTGACTGCTTGCCTGCAGAGTCAGCCATCACAGCTACACACATTTAAGAGGTACAGCACATATTTATCTTTCTTTAAGGAGATAAGGCTGGAAAAATCTGGGACATCAGGAAGAGCCAGCAGGAAGGCTGCTGGGGCAATGCGGGGAGAAGTGCCTACACCATTATCTCCAGACAGGATCTCCCCCTCAAACATTCATGTGGGTCTGTCAGCCTTGCTTCATAAATATTTTCCAGACAAAGGTTTGTTTGCAAACAATTTTGTCAAAGCAGGCATCAAGGAGTCTTCTTAGTGACCTCCAAAAGGTACATTTCCTAAAGCATTCCCCTGTGCATGTCTTGTCAGACACCCGCTTTGATGTACAACGTTTACTAGAAAAAAAAGCAGCAAAAGCTGACAAAGGCTGCTGAAAAATCCAGGGACACTGTTTCAAAATTTGATGAGCTGATGAAAACAATTTCTGCTGGGTCATTGACCTCTCACCCGCCTCCAGCAAAGGGTCTGGCAGCTGCTGTGTGGCTCTGCCAGGGGGCACTGCCGGCAGGCTGGGTGATGCACATCCAGCTCACCTCCCCAGACTACTTACTGCTCTCCTGCCTCAGCACTGCCGATGCCCACAAACGGGATTTCTTCCCTCTCCATCTGCCCCAGAACGAGGTGGTGCTTCTCCATGTTTATGACACACTGTAGAGAATAAATGTCTTTAGGTAAGAGGGAAAACTGAAAATTAGAGTGGTCCCAGCTCCCCCATCTGCACGGGTAAGCATCCTGTTGGAAAACTCCTACCTTCAGAGACTTCAGTGTCTGCAGCCCAAAGGAAAAGGGTTGGTCGTTGTCTTCTGAAAAAAACAGGACAATTCAGGTTTATACATTGAAAATGCCCTCCTGGGCTTTTTGTCAGTGAGTCCATCCTTCCTTTGGGGTTGCTCTGCTGAACAAACCCTGTTTATGAAGGGTCTGGCTCCAGAGGAGAACAGGAGGGCGGGTGGATGTGCCTGCAGGGAGATGAAGTGGTTGCTCCACCAGCGTGGCAAAGCCAAGTTTGCTGAACACATCCTCCCCCTGTCCTCTGGGGGGCCAAACAAGAACTTACTCTATTTTAACTTTAATATCTTCCTGGGGTAAGAGGAAGTAGACCCCAGCCCACAGTGGGGGACCAGAGGGTCGTGCACTCACCCACGACGAGGGCAGCGCACTCCACGGGGACCGCTCCCACCGTGAGCGACAGGCACTCGATCTGCCCGATGGCTTTCACCTTGCTTGGCAGAGAAATCATCTCATCTTCCACAGGGAGTGCTTTGAGATGCTCCTTTAACCTGTGGGCATTGGAAACACTCCTGACACCAAATGGCCGTGGCTTGGCTGCTCCAGCAAGGAGCAAATGATGTTTGGAGGGTTCTTACCCCTGAAGTGCTCTTAGCTCGCTCATTTACCACGCTGTTGTTGGAAAGCTGCTTCCCTGGCAGGCTCTCTGTGGGTGCTCTGCAGGCAGCCAGCAGCCCACACTCACATCAGACCACAGCATGACCCAAATGCAGCCCTGGGGCTGCCCCAAGCACAGCTCTGTGCTGGATTTTGGGTTTTACCCGAGGAATCTTTCTCCTACATTTTCTCGAGACTTGGGGAATACAGAATTGCTTCTGATGCAGTGTGGGTATAAGGAAGGGTTAGCTCACTCCAGCTTCCACAGGTGTCCCCATGGAATCACAGAAATTCTGAGGTTGGAACAGACCTCTAAGGTCATCGAGTCCAGCTCTTAACCCAGCACTGCCAAGGTCACCACTAAACTCTGTCCCCAGATGCCACACACACACATACTTTGGGCACTTCTAGGCATGGTGACACCACCACTTTGCTAAGCAGCTTGTTCCAAGGCCTGATCACACTTCCAGTGAAGAAATTTTTCCTGATACCAAACTAAACCTCACAGGGCACAACCTGTGACCATTTCTCCTGGTCTTGTCACTCTTTACTTCACTTGAGCCTCCTTTCAGGTAGTTGTAGAGAGTAATGAGGTACCCCCTGAGTGCCCCTTTCTCCATGCTAAACATTGCTCACATCCAGGGTGCCCCAATCCATGTTAGTTTGTTAGGCTTTGCTGCTGGGTTTGTTCAGAGGAAATGGGGACAGATCAATCACATTCAGCCCAAAGAAAAGAAAAAAGGATGTCAGAGATACCTCAGGTAGAGATCTTCACCCTTTGAAGCAGTCTGACAATACTAATTAATTATTTAGCTTCAGTTTCTCTTTTAAACTGAACAAGAATCTAATGGAAAGGCTGTTTGAGGAGCTGATCCCTCCCTTGGATAAAAGACAGATCAATTTTCAGCTATTTGAGGTTCCTTTCTGCTGAGCCGTTTCCTGATAGTGCCTGTGTGTGTGTGCGTGTGTCTGTCGGTCCATCTGTCCCGGGGTCCCAGCCCCCTCAGAGGCTCCAGGACTGAGGTGGCATTGCCTACATCATTTAGAACAGGTGCAAGGACTTTGAGGGTAGCAGGGAAAAGGAGCTGGATCCTTTCTGCTGCTTTCTTGAATCTGGCCTTAAAAATCAGTAGGAACGTATCAATCAGAAGTTTATGAGTTCCTTGGCCACCTCTTGCACCTCCTACAACTCCACAGGGGATTTCTCCTACTGGCAGCCTGTGAGCCTACTCTGCTGCTTTCCTCAGTGTGAGGGGGAGAGAGTGACTGGTATCATGACAAGATGCAAAAAACTTTTGAAATATAAGGGAGGAATTGAGCTTGAGCATCAGACACTCAAGTGCTGCTTTGAGGCATCGAGTCCCCTGAGACCTGGGCAGCACAAACAGGCTCTGACCTCTTTCTTCAGTGCTCTGTGAGGGGCAGGGCTGCTGCAGCAGAGCAGTGCTGCAGGAACTGCACCAGACACACATCACAAACACAGGGAGCAGAGGAACTGTCCCGGAGCACGAAATCCCTCCAAATGCCATCGTGTGGCCATCCTAATCCTGGCTGAGCTGCTCCACAGATTGTGACAAGGTTGTAGTAGGCACAGACACCTTCCAGCCACTAGGCACCATTGTGCAAAGAAGTAATTAATGCTAGGACTGGAACAGGCACCATTCATTCAGGGCTGTGCAGTAGTGCTCAGTGAGCAGGTGTAATTTTCTTTTTTTTTCATAATTACTGCAAGTTAGCTGCACAAAGCAAGGCCTCCATGGGATTAAGGTGCCAAAACCTCCTGATATCCTGTGAGCTGATGCCTGGTCCTGTTCCTCAAAGATGAGAGAGAGTTTTGCTGTAACTGGTTGTCAGTCACCTCTCTAATAATCTATAAATATATTTCCTTTTCCTTTAACCAGGAGAAATTTGTAATTGGGAGCAGCATCAGACACCCAGTTCTGAGAACGTGCACGCACACAGTTTCTTTACACTGGGTGCTGGGCCAGCAGTGCTTCAGCCACTGGGTGGGGCACGTCCAGCCCCCTGGTCCCTGCCCTGCCAGGGGAGCCTGCAGAGCTGGGCTGGGCTGCAGCCCCACGCCTGCCCTGGGGACACAGAAGGCTGGGGAAGGTTCCTTGAGGCACTGAGTGACAAGCAGACAGTGAAAACACAAATGCATCCAACACTCTGAAGGGATTCCCTCAGAGGTGAGCAGGGTGGTACCAGTGGCCTTCTCCCTGCCATTTAACACTGGGACAGGATTTGGTTGTAACGGGAGGGTCGGGGCCGTGCCCAGTCACAGCCCTAACTGCTCCCTTCTAGAATGACCACCAGTGACATGGGCAAAGCCCCAGCCCCAGGACACTGCCTGTGCTGCCACAGTCCTGTAGAACAGAAATCCAGCTGGATATTTACCCCAGCCTGTCCAGGCAGGCAGATGACATGAGGTTGTGCTGCGAGCCAGTGTCCACCACAGCCTTCAGCTCCTTCCCTGCACACTGCAAGAGCAAGAAGAGATGGGAAATGATGTGTGAGATGCAGGCTGAGCACCAGAGTGTCCAGGAGCTCTGGTACTCTCCTCAGGCTAGCTCATCCCTGCTCTCCTGCATGCTCAGATGCACGTAGGATCCTGATTGCTGAAATTCCTGGCTCATTTGCCCCGGCAGAAAGCAGATGGGGCAGCCCCAGGCAGGAGGGAATACTGTGGAGAGTGGGAAATACAAAGAGCATGGGGCCAAGGAAGAGAAATGTGAGATTACCCTTGGGCAAAGAAAATAAGGATGGCACTTGAGGAAAACAAGCAGGCTGTGAGCTCAGGGATTTGCCATGGATAATTACACCCCAGCATTTCAGCATGCTGTCCCAGCTTAGCTATCCCCTGCACCCTGGTGTGTAAGGGAAGACACCCATCAGAGCAGTTTTCTCTCTGATTCCCAGGTGGACATCTCTGCCAGAGCAGCCTGGAGCTGCAGAGGGATTGTATCCCCACAGCTGTGACAGTGCCATGGGAGCACAAACCTGACTGGCAAACATGGGTAAAAGCGCACAGCCTGAGACTGTTAGAAGTAAAATCTGTGGGGAAAAAAACCACAAAAAGCTGTGGAGGGACTATTACCTGGCAGCTCACCACTATGAGCTCTTCATCCTCTGTTTTCCCCGAGCTGCCAAGTTTGGTTTGGTTCAGCTTGTTGGTCTGTGATGAGAGATCACCCTTTGGAGTCCGGCTGCCTCGGAACTTGGATAGGTTTGTCTCCATCAGGCGCTTCTGCAGGATGTTATGTGGTTGCTTTAAGAAAGAACACACACAGAAGAGCAGGGTGAAGTCAGAGGAAAGCCACACGGTGGCCTGTGTCACCAGACTGCCTGTGGTGCCCATGGGCCAGCCCTGCTCCCACAGGAGGGTTGCCCTAATTCCCAGTACTCTTCCTAGCTAGTTCTGGCTTACCTGTCTTTGACTAAAAAGAACTTTGTACTGCGAAGGCAATAATAATTTCAAACTATTAACTTTTGAGACCTTGGAGGAATGCCTTTCTTTTACCAAACTCAAATTCAAGGTTTGATTGCGTATAGGAATCCAAACAGGTCCAGCCGTTTCAAGCTGGTGTTTCAGCCACAACTGCCTTTGTCTCTTGATGAAGGGAATTCTGTAGTGATGTGAAAAATTAGGATGTAATCACCTTTCCAATGATATTTACCACCTAAATATGAAGAATGTCTAAAATTGCCCTCTGTGCCTCTTTCCCCTGTACTTTTATTTAGCTGCTAAGGGTGGCTAAATGGGACCAGTCCTGAGTGCCGTACCACAAGAGGGAAGGGAGAGGAGCGGAAGAGATAAGCTGGTCTGAGGAAGATGGGTGCTCTCCCAGAATTCCCAACACTCCTCTCTTTCTCTGTCTTTTCCATTTGCTCTGAGAGAAGCATGTTGCCTCTCAAGATCTCCTCCAACCTCTTTCCCAAAAGCCTTTTTATGTTTAATGTTCCTTGCAGATGGATGCACACACTCTGCTGGAGGTGAAATGACTCTGCCTGATTATCTGCTCATTTCTCTGCCTGCCTAAGCTGCCCTCCTCATTAATGCCTTTCCTTCTGATCTTCATTTGTCCATGGTGAGACATTTTTACTGGCTTATTCCTGCATTTTTGCATTCATGTCAAACATGCCTGTGTGTCTGCAGAGACAAACAGCAACTCTCTGAACCAGCAGCTCTCCTCATCCCAAGGGAATATCACAGTCAGGATAACTTTGAAAACCTCAGGCCCTGGCTCCCCAAGTTGGCCAGTGCCCACCCTTGTGCACAGCATGTTAAATAACGCCACTTACAGCAGTCTAATGCAACCTGGCATCATCCTAAAATAACTGCAGCCACGCTGGCGCTTCAGATCCCGCTGCGGGCGCAAAGCAGGCGGTGGAGCAGGACCTGACGGATGGGATGGGGCAGCTGCAGCAGCACCAGTGGTCACTGGGACACAGCAGCTCCTTGCATCCCCACTTTCCACTCTTCTGATTTCTGCTACTTGAAATAAAATCCCGTGGCCATTTTGGGCTGGAGGTGCTGTGTCTGACCAACCCGCTCCAGAGCACGCCCTGTGCATAAGCAGTAACTCCTGATGGGGAGGAATCAGATCTGACATTGTGCTGCCTTCCCAGGGAGGCCAAACAGCAGAAACCAGTGTTTGTTAACTGGGTTAAAGGCAGGCAGGCTGGCTGCCCTGGTACTGGGCCCTGTGTGGAGGGACAAGCAGCTCAGTTTGGGAGCAAGGGCTCCCTTGTGTCAGGCAGAGCTGTGCACAGTCAGGCAGGTGCACAGTCAGCACTGTGATCACCTCCAGTGCTCCTCACCAGAGCAAAAATGCAAGCCAGGGTTTTCTGACAGTGGATGAGATGTCCCTTTCACCCTTTATGTTTGACTGCAGCTCAAGAACACAGCCAGAACACTAATTCTTCACATCATTTAAAAACAACAGGAGAAAGGATGAAGGAGTGTAGAAGTAAGTGGATGAGGTTCTCCCAGCTGGCCAGAAGACAGCCTGCCATGGAGTGGTCCCCTCCTTGTGCCCAGCCCCACTCAGGCAGGACCAAGAGGAATTTCTGAATGGCACCATCCAGGACAGCCTGGGTGCTCTTCTGATGTGCCTGGCCTCGATCTCCAACACACTCCTCCTTGTTATTTTAACTGTCATCTACCATTGAATTCAACCTAATTTTTTTAACTACAAGTTCTCCTATGGATTTTTAAACTGTAGCACACATGGATTTTCTCAAGGCGTGCTTTTTATGAATCTAATATGGGATCCATCACCAAAAGGAAAAAAATTCATCGCTCAGTGGACACAAGTTACAGCACAAATGGGACTGTCTTTTGTTGACACTTGCCCTTCTGAAAACCGCAGCAAATCCAGCCTCTGGGTCGACAAATATTCCTTATGTTTTGCTCCAATACTGAAATAATCTGGCAAGAGGGGGCTGGAAAGGTTCCCTGCAGCACCATCCTGTCTCAGACTATTAATTAGGTTGCTTTAACTTGGATTTCCCTTGCCTCTTGTGTGCAACAGAGTGAGGGATGTTAGTCACGGGGATGACTCAAGTGATGGATACGTACTTGATAAATGGATAATGAGCCAGGGGACATTTGCAAATGCACATTTTGCTGGCAAGCTGCAAGCAGACCATGTCTGGGAGGGAGAGAGAGGAGAAAAACCTCCTCCTGACAGCACTGGGGAAGGTAGCTGTGCTCTCCATCCAGTGTGTGGGCCTGGCAGTGTTTGAAGAAACCCAGATTACCTGGTACAATATTCCTTTGCATTGCAAAAAACTGATGGAAGTTTCATAAAAATATAGAATGTTACATTTCATTGTGTCAGTGGAAAGAAAAAGTTTTCCTAGTACCACTCAGTACTATATAAATGCAAATCAGTATTTTTTTCATAAGATATGTCCATTTCCAACCCCAAGATTTGCAAAAACCTATGATCCCCTAAAAATGTCACAGTGAAAACCTAAAGAAGTGAGTGGAGACACCATTTATTGCTGACCTTATTTACCACTGTCTGTCAAAAGCACAAATAATTCTGCCCAGCTTTGTTCCTCTCTGATTTATAAGCAAGTGCATTGCTGCAGCTTGCAATATTCATTTTTCTGGCAATTTTCCCTCTATTTGGCTTATAGATCTGGGGATAACCAGACCCATCAACAATTTCACTCAGGTGGAGGTGAAAGTCAGGGAAGACATCAGCTCCCCTCCTCCACAAACCCATCTCAGGACATTTGCCCTCTCTTCTGTACCTAGACAGTAGGGAGAAAAAAAAAAAAGAGAGAAAAAAAAGAAAAAGGAGTTTTAATGCATCGACAGAACTAATCCCAAGAAATAATCAATTTCTCTCTCTTCTTCCCATCCTCCATCCAAATTCACATGTTCTACCAGCATCCTGTGCTGTCAGCCCCTTTCTTAGGGTGATGAGGTGGGACAGAGCTGCCCCCTGCCCCCCTGTGTGCCCAGGCAGCAGCCAGCTCTCTGGGCAAGGCAGTGCATGCAGCATCGGAGATATTTGCATTTCAGGTGGGACACACCAAACTCTGGGGTGTGCACAGCAGGGAACTGGGGACACCTGGACGCCCTGAAATTCATCCAGTGCTGCACCAGCCACGGGAAGCTGGGTCTGGGGCCAAAGGGCACCCAGGGTCATGCTGAGGGTGCCCAGGGGCAGGCTGAGGGCACGATGGAAAGGGGAAATGCTTTGGTTGGTGTTGCTGCTTTTGTTACTATTTATAGATCTGTTTCCCAGGTTGTCCAACAATGTGGGACGGTTCCAGACAAAGCTGTTCCAAATTGGTCTGGTGGCTCTGGGGGCCAGGGACAAGTGTCAGAGCACCAGGAGGAGCTGGAAGAGCCAACATGCCCTGTCCAGGTTGGGAAGGGGGACATGGTTACCCTGTCAGGAAGCCCACATCCCAGCTAAAGACCATCTTGTGCCAATTTTGGGGGCTTCAGGAAAGAGGTTAATAGAGGGAAGAGGCATCAAAAGAAAGCCATTTCTGTTCTCTACCTCCAGCCCAACAATTGCCAATTTCAGTGTATGCTTTGCTATAGCCTGGTCTCATCCTGGGCAGAGTGGAGTACATAAAGGGAGTGAGGAGCTCGAGTTCGGTCTGAGCCAGAGTGATTCCCTGGAAAAGATGAGAGCATTGACATGGATGATTACAAGCATTTATCAAACCTGCCAGTGCACAGCATCACCAGGAGAGCTGCTTCAGGAGCTGAGTAATGGCACACAGGCCAGGGCATGCCAGCACACCCACCCTGGTGACCTGCTGCTGCTTGGCTGCGCACGGTTCCCCCCGCACCACGGCCTAAAGGAGGGGGGTTTCTCCCCAAAACTGGAATGCTTGCTGCCAGCTGCCACAGTGACAGACAGGATCTGTTCTCACCACCTGTCGCCATCTCTGAGGAGCTGTTCCCTCCTCTCTGCTCCTGCCAAGGCTGCTGGAAAACCCCCGCAGGAAACCCTGCATTAACAACGCTGGTCACGTCAGAAGCCCCTCCACACACGTCACCACAGCTGCCACGCAGCTTTAGGCACAATTCAGTGCTGCTTTGTGAGGAGATGCACAATTATTCTCAAGGAAGCCATGCAAATGCCTTGGGCCAAGACCTCTGATGCCCTAGGGCTCCTGATCATGCAGCTCAGTCCCTCTGGGCATAGACCTCTCAGTTTGGGGCCACGCCAAAGTGTTTTGGAGGGTCTCCAGTCTCAGAGATGCACAATCTCCCATTCCTCCTGGGGACAGCCCTTGTGACATCCAGATAGCCAGGGCAGTGGGGACACACAGTGTGTCCTGTGTGAGGGGTGAGGCTGGCAGTGTCACTTCACTGCAGCACACCCCACAGACACATCCCTGAAATTCACAGAATCTTCTCTGGGGCTGTGGGAACAGACCTGAGCACATGCCAGTGCTCTCACTTTGGGGATTCCCTGCACACCCCATGGGGCAGGAGGCTGTGGCCAAGGCAGCCCTGGCCAAATGTGCCCACTGTGCCATCAGCCCCCACTGTGGCATGGGGACAAGGGGGATTCTGCAGTGGGGTGACCCACACCAGCTGGGTTCTCACCCCAGACCCACTCAGCCACAGCAGCCAGATGGGCACCTCACCTCTGCTACATTGTCCCTTCTTTTTGTTCTTGGAGGGGATTGGGAGCTGTGGCCCTCCCAGGGCTTTGGCACATCCCTGGAGAGAGCCCCTTGTGCAGATCCTCCTTGCTGGGGCGGTGGGTGCAGCAGGGGTGATGCTGCAGCCACAGCACAGGAGCAGGGAGGACACCTCGAGTGACATTTCTGTGTACAAGGTGGTGTCAAGGAGCCCCATGCTCTGCCCCTGCTGCTGGTACAAAACCTGGTCCTCACTGTGCAGGGCAAAGGGCTTCAGGAGCCTCTGGCTCCTGCTACCTGTTGATTCTTATCTGGGCAGAGCAGAACCCACATCAGGGACTCAGTCCCACTCACTGGGGGTCACGGAGCCACAAAATGTCATTTGGACTCAGCTGATAACAGTAATAATGCCATCCCTCCCTGAAAACCACTTCAGCTCCCTGCTGGAGAGCTGCAATTCAGTGGTGACGAGGAAAGCTCCTTCTGAGCCTTTCCCTGGGCAGCAGCTTCACTCCCTACAACTGCAAAACATTTGAGATATCAAAAAAAAATCACCTCCATGTGCACTGCAGAGAACAGCCAACTCACTCCACTTGTCTCAGGCAGGCAGAGCCAAGCCTAAACTGAGCTGAGCAGGAAGGCTCTCACAGAACAAAACACTAAAAATAAAAAGAGTGACTTTGCTTTTCAGTAAAACCCATACCAAGCATTGGAAAAAAGCAAATATTGTTTTATAAGATGCAAGATTTTTTCAACACTTGGGCAAAAAATCTAAAGGAGCTTTCCCTGGGAGATATGTTTTCTAAATTTTACTCCTTATGTCAGAACTTTTGATGTTACATTGAAGTATCCTTTCCCAGCAGAGGAAGCTGAAACATTTGTACAGTATTTAGAAATGCTCTCCAGCCCCCAGACATGGTGAATAACACCAAGTACAGGAACACATAAATCACTGTATACATATACATTTTAAACCTAAAATTATGTCCCTTTGGTTTTAAAAACCCCATATGTGCATTACCATTTATTGAAGCATGATCCTGACCGTTTTACATTTTGAAATACCAGGGACTATACTTTAGTGAATCTTTATGATTATGTGTTGTGTGTTTATATAGATCACAGGCCAACATGTGTGTGTATGTATGCATTGTATGAAGCCATTTTGACTTACTCTGACCCAGAGAGGGATTTTGTACTGCAAACAGAATGCCATTTTCATGCAAAAGTTAAAAAAAAAAAATTAAAAAAATTTAAATGTTATTAACTCTGAGTGCCAGGCATCTAAAAGTACTTACTAGAAAAAAACAACCGTGGTTATAACTAGCATCATATTTCTACTCCCTTCCTTTCACATACAAAAGTCCCATTTTTTACAATCAGTTTCCACACACAACCGACTTCAAACAGAAAGACAGCGCGAAGAAAGGAATAGAGGCTGCCCTACCAGCTTCTCAAGTCTCCTTCCAATACACACAATAGAGCCTTACAGTATCTTTCGAAGTGCCCAGCTTCTTCAGCCCGTCCAGAGGGAGGAGATCTGCCGAATCCTTGTGGATAAACTGCACCGCCTGCTTCATCCTCCTCTGCTGGCGGAGAGACGCCGCTTCCCGGATCTCCACTTCTTTCCGCCTGGGCTCGGTCAGGATTCCCGAATAAAACATCTCTCCGCCCGGCAGCCGCTGCCTCCTCGGCGCTGCGCGTCTCGGGGAGCTGCGAGGGGGGGATGCTCCGCCGCCTGCGCTTTATAGCCGGAGCCTGGTGACGTGCGGGGCCCGCCAGGTAGCTCGGCCGAGGGCCGGGCACATCGCCACAGGCGGCGGGGCAGGCCGGGCTGCTCCCTGGGGATAACCCGCCGCTGCCCTTCCTCCTGCTGACAGCCAGGCTGGCCACGGGCGGTCGGCGGCTCTCAGAGCCCGCAGGGACGGAAGAGAGCCCCGGAGCACCGGCACGGCGCCGAGAGAGCTGCCCAGAGCCGCGGGGGCCAGCACAGCCCCGGCGGGCACGGCGGGATTGCCCGGGGCGGGGGGCTGAAGTGTCGCGACAGGTGACAGTGCCTGGCACCGTGCGCCCCTGGGGCTGTCCCGCCGGGCTGTGCCTCTGGCCGTGGGGAGGGTCGGTGCCTCATGTCCTGGGCAGGCTCGGGGAGCCCCTGCTCTCATCACAGCATCGCCAGCAGCAAGCTGGATCATCACTGTCCACTCCAGTGCCCAGGAAAACTGTCACAAAACTTGTCCCAGCCAAACTGGGGCACCTTAAATGTGGTTTTACACAGGGTTTCTGTTCCCATCAAATGTTCGGGTACTGCACGATTTGGCTAATCAGCAACACCCACCCAAATGATTGTTAATCAGAGCAAAACCTGGCAAGGCAGCTATGGTTTTGCAGCTTTGTGCTGCTTGCCTAATGACCCAGATGTTGCTGGAGTCAGTCTTGGTGTCCCACCTCTGATCCCAGAAAAAGATGGGAGATGTGTTAGAGGATGCTGGCATTACCTTGGCTTTCTAGAGGTATCCTTCACTCTTCGTGGGCAGCTCTAGACTTCCAAGAAGCAAAGTCCATTTATCTGGGGCTAGGCTGTCCTTTAACTTGTTTTATTTAAGCATGAACAAAGTCTCCAGTAAAATTCCTATACCTCTTTCCATTACAGTGTACAATATGAACTAGTACACATTAACAAACTTAATAGAGTTTCATACTATAAAGACTGATTAATAGTTACAAAAGGTAATTTTCTTGGCAGGACTCACAGCACACTTGGGTTTCTTTCACTGCAACAGCAAGTGAGGGCAGCAGGTGCTTCCCTGAACTTTCTGCTTTCCAAGTAATTTGTTGCATGGAATAGGTGGGAAAAAATGCAGCTCTGCCTCAGACAGACAGTATGGATCTGTAAACACTCCACATGGGTTTGGTTCTTGTTAAACTGAGAGAGACCTTTGATGTGCTAGGTAAAGCACAAGAAGAGCAGAGCCAGAGTTCTAGGACACTGCTGGCCTTCGAGAGCTGGGACACTGATTCCCCTTTGCTCTCCCCCACCAGGAGAGCCTGGGCTCACACTTTCTGCTCCCCAGGACACCACTGGCACCCTGCAGCTCCTGCTCCTGGCCTGGGCAGTGGGGCTGGCACAGAGCAGAGCTGATGCCAGAGCTGCAACACTCTGTGGGTGAATTCACACATCATCTCTGCAGCCACGGGCAGACCATGTATGTTCAGCCACTTCTCACGTGACCTGGGAGAGAGGAGGGAAAAAAATCAGATGATGAGTCAGAGTGCCATAAAACCCGAGCACATTTTTGCACAGCCTCACACAAAGGCCACGACATATGAGCCAGCCCAGCTCCGTGAATGTGGCAGCCTGCAGAAGGATAACAGGGCTGACAGTCTGAAGGGAGATGTAATTTTTATTCCCTATGCTGATTCAGCTCATTACACGACAAGACCACTGTTCCACTCCAGCACACATGGCCAGGAGGATAAAAGCACCTTGTTTTTCACCTTGGGAGCTATTTGGCACTTTCCCAGCTGATTAAATAAAGATATATGACTGCATCCATGCTCTCCCAAAGGCAAGGAGGAAGTAAAAGGGTTGCCACTAAATCTAGGAGGCAATTTTTAGTATAAAAGCTCCACGGAGTAGCAGCACTCTGCCCAATGTTAACAAATGCCCAGTCAGCTCTGGCTTATTTCAAGAAGAGCAAAGCTGCAAGCACAGGTGGAGCATGAAAAGCCCCCTTACACTGCAGCTCCGAGGCTGTAGCCTGTGTTTCCATTCAGCACCCAAGCATTTTGTCTGAGCCCTGCAATTTCACTTCTGCCGCACGTTATAAATGCACTTTGTGCCAGCAGCTCTGAGGAAAATCTGCTCAATGTTCAAGAGGAACAAATGAGATAAAAGCTTAATTCCTTCTTGGTTTTTAATCCTGAGACAGAGGAAAGGGGAAGAAGCAGTAAGTCATCTGCTCAAATTATGCACACTGAAGGAGGGGCTCCATTTGGACAGCTTAAACCCAGGGGTTAAGCTGGTTAAGTGGTTAAATAATTTGTTTGCAACAGATTAGCTGGTGGGATTTCTCCCCCTGCCCATATGATATATCTAAATAGGGGAACATTTCAGAAAAATTCCCACCCACCCACTGGAGACAAGCCTGTGCACGACCCCTGTCCCTCGCTCAAGAAAAGCTCCGAGGGACAAACCCACTTTTCTTGCTCTTTCCTGCCTCCAGAGCAGCAGGGAATGCTCCTCCGCACCTCCATATAAAATCAATTCCAGTGTCAAAAAGAGGCTTCGCAGGGCTGGGGTGGAGGGCAGCCCTCCAGCCGGGGTGTGTCCCTGCCCTCCGGGACAGGCTGGCCGTGCCCAGGGCCGAGGCGCCGGCAGGGCCCGCAGAGCCGCCGCGGCTTTGGGATGGGCTCTGTCCCGCGCCCGGGCATCTCCCCCAGAGCCTTTCTGCTGGCCCAGCCAAGTCCTCGGTGTCCAAAGCCACTGCAAAGAGCGAACAGAGGGACACGGTGCTTTCCCTGGCCTTTCCAAGGTGCCCTTTGCCATCACAGCTGGGGACAGGGAAGGCAGCCCCGCAGGGCAGCGCCGGAGCCCTTGCAGGGAGGGGAGAGGATGCGCAACTTTGATAAGCTTATCGGCCACTCTGCAGGGCAGACAGTGCCCCAGCGGCCTGCCTTTCAAATGCGATTCGCTTTACCCATGATGGCTGTACACTTCTTTACAGCCGGCTCGTACGGGCTCAGTCCCAGTCCCGCCTGCAGCTTCATCAGCGGCAGGGAAGAGGAGCTGCGGACCTGGGTTCACACCCCCCTCCCATCTCCTCTCCGGTGAAGAGGAAAGCAGCAGCAGGCAACGCAGGAAGTGGGTCGGTCCTTTTTTTTTTTTTTTCCTCCTTTTCTTTGATTTCTCATCTTTCCCTAAAAAAGAAGCGATTTGTTAGTGGTTGCCATATCCTGAAGAAATGCAGACATGCCCCAGAAAACTCTGAAGATAGGACAGAGTGGTATAATTGTATAATTTAACAGAAACAGAAGCAGGCAATAGGTCCAAAAGGAATAATTTACTCAGCACAAAGAGAAAATTTTAGAGAATCCATTTCCAGAGAAAGGACCATGAAGATCTTAAGAAAAGGAAACCACAATAATTGATGTATTAAAATAAGCTTTTTGTCCATCAGTGCATTAGTAAGGGTCAGTTCCAGCATAATCAGGAAAATAACTGGAATAATTTGGAGACTACAAACCAGTCTTTTCTAAAAATGTTGGATACAAAAATCCGTAAGAATTTACTGAGCTACTTAATTATCATTTGCAGCAAGACAAAGGCTATGGGTAGACCTGGAGAAATCCTCTAACATACAAAGGTAGAGTCAGGTTGAGACTCCTGAGAAACGTGGCCCATGTTGTCCAGTAAGTCCACACTCACCTTCTGTGTTTCCAGTGCTGACAAAGGGAAAGGACCTCCTGGGCTGGGATCTGGGCCCCATCCCAGGCATTTCATGGAGACAACTGTTCCCAAATATCTCTATATTTATCCTGGGTGCAGCTCCAGCCTCCTCCCCCTGTTCCTGTGCAGTGGCTGGTGGCATCAAGCACGAAGCAGAGGCACGGATGACACTGGGAGAGGAATCAGACATCGCATGGCTTCCCCCAGGAGACTGAACTGAATTTACCTGACTGGTTCTCTTCATGCACAGAAGCAACAGGTGAACGAGAGTTTCAGCAACACAAAAGCTGCACATGTCAAAACAAGAGATTAAAATGGCAAGTCTTGCAAGAGCTTCCTTACCTTTATTTTCCCTTCTTTGAAGAGGCTGAGACATGAGAAGGGCTGGTTTTCCTCAAAACAGGAGGAAATGCTGTGCAGAGAGGGCAGGGGATGTTTCTCCCCAGTATGTACACCAATCTCTGTTTATTATGTGCAACAGCAAAATTACTTCAGTGTAAAATTTTCAAAATTATTAATTTGAAGAAACATTAATACATGTTAGTTCTCACCCTTAAAGATGTATGTTAGAGTTGAACTGCAAATATTTATTTTGAAGTAGTCTACACATATATTCAAAGTGCCAACCATAACTACATCACTCAGACTTCCCAAACCTCAGGGCATTTCACTTCTCCTGTCCTGCAAAAGGCAGCTTGTGTGCTGAAGGCTTCCTCTGCTGCTGGGGCATTCCAAGCCATAAATTTTACATCCAGATCATTAAATATATAGGAGGGATCTTGTTAGGGCTAAACCAGGGCGAGTCACTTCACACTATACAAACACAATATTCTCACTCCTTTCTAACTTTCTAGAAGCCTGACATCTGGAGACCAGGAGGAGCAAGGCAGGACACGCAGGAACGCCTCTGCTGCTCGGGATTTCGGAGCTCGGAAAGCCAGGAGGAAGAGGGCGCTGCTCTTCTTCCCATCAGGTTCTCTGTCAGCCCAGCAGGAACTGCTAAGAAATAACCGGGAGCCTGTTGCTCTGGAAAAGCAGGGGCTGGTGGGACGAGATGCTGGCTCTGAGGGGCAGGAAAGGGCAGGGAGACGCAGGAGGCACAGGCTCACCGCTGGGTTCTGCAGTGAAAAAGATCACGGGTAGGATCAAGCAATGGGGCTGGGATTTCCCGGCTCATCCTAGAGCCAAGAACGCTGTTGTGGAATTGCTGCATTCAGAGCCAGCTCAGAGCACCTGGACCAAGCAGAGCTTGACAACGAGCTGTAAAAGCCAGAGGTGGTACCCAACCATCTGAACAGCGACCACCACACAGGCAAAATCTCGCTGAGCCTGCTCCTGTTTTCTTCTGGAAACAGTTCCCTAACAAAGGGATTATGGGCTGCCCACGCCAAGGGAGCTGCAGGATGCTTTCACTGTCATTGGCCACTGGACCAGTGCCACCTTACAAGAGACATGGGGAAACAGCCATTCAAGGAGCAAGAACAGCACCCAGTTTTCTCCAACAAAGAGAGCCATATTTTCACCCATATTTTCCTTGTTCCATTAGTAATTTTTGCCCTTTCTTCTGCCTAAGGGACAAAAGCTGTGCACAGCACTCAGGACAAAGCCCAGCCGTGCTAGCAGCTGGTGATTTTGGGATACAAAGGAGTCCAGTCTTGGTCTAAATACTCCAACACAACAATCCATTTCTATACACCAACTCACTTAAGCACCTGCTTAAATGCTTTTGTGAATACGAACTACAAAATTTCTCCCTCCCAGCATGGTGAAAAAGTCACTCCTTAGTACATAAAATATCAGAATGCACACAAAATCATGTGCAATAGGTATACATTTCCCTTGGATACTTGGGACTTCTGTGTTTGCTTTTACATCTGTGTGGCTAATTAATCATAAGGCAGCTGGCCAAATTTTCCTTGAGCCAACACCTTGAGCATTAGTGGAGATACAGTGAGGATACGTGGTGCCCACAATGACATCCATGCCTAGCTGCAGTCAAGGAAGTAGTTCCTTAACCCAGTCCTAACGTGGCAGCATGAAGTTTTAGATAATTGCCCCTTGACTGTTGCAAGCATGGAACACTGGTTGTCATTTTCTCCCTTTGACTTTCTTCCCAAACCAATTAATTATTAGAAACAACTGGTGCCATGAGCAGATGTCCACGATGGACCAAGTGAACACATCACAATCATTTTCCACTGGGACCCTGTTAGCCAAGGTGCTTATATCCAAGATTTTCTTTTCCACAACCACATGTCATCATCAGTGTGAAGTGCACACTGGCTCTGGGGAAAAAGATGGAAGCCATGGGGCGTGTGAGGCCACAGACTCAGTGCTCTGCCCTCTCCACACACCGACAGGACTGAAGCAATTGCTGAAACCTGAGTTGGGAACGAGAGCAAACCAAGGCAGTCTGAGCAGGAGCATGATCAGAAAAGTCTGGCCCCTTATACAGCAGAAAGGGTCTTCTACATCTCCTGTCTTTGGGAGACAAGTTTGGGGCTGGCACAGGTACCTGAAAGCTCCCTACCACAGGGGGGAACTCTTAGTCCTGAAAGGAGTTATGCAAACTCTTTAAAAGCCTTCTGCTTTTTCTGGCTTTGTAGCCAAAGAACTTCCCTCTGGCCAAGTGTAAATCTGCTGCAGAGGCATTTCTCATTCCAGATGCTTTGGAGTGCTATGATTCCTAAATAGCAGCACTTTGGGAGAGGGAGGGGGAACTCCTCAAACAAACTCTGTGGAATTCACCTCATGGAGAAGACAAGTCTCAGAACATAATTTAAAACTTTGCAGAAAAAAAAAAAAAATCACTCTGTCTCTGGAACAGGACGAATTCAGGTCAGCTCTGAAACAGAACTGCCTTTTGAAGGGTTCCTCTATGGCTTACCCAGTTTACCAGGTGATTGTGGCAAAAATAACAAACTCCAGTGATGCAGTAAGCAAGTGAGCTGAACAAAACTGGAATTTCCCAGCTCTTTTGCAAAAGCCCCCAGAACAGGTGCTTATTTCAACTCGTGCCAATGTGGGATTCACCAAGGAACAACATTCTTACTATGCTCTTTAAAAGACTGACTGTGAACCTTTTCTGCCACTACCAGTTAAAGGAGTATTCATAGAAGGATTTAATTTGACAAATATTTCCACTTTCTTATGGAGCTTGGATCTAGGACAGCTTTGCACCTTTCCTTCAGAGGAGAAGAGAAGGGGGTAGCTTGCTTTCTATATCAAGTCTGAAATAGATCTGATTTCACAACAGACTAAATATCCAAGGAACTCAGGGTTTGAATGCTATAAGTTAAAGATGTATAAATTTTGGAATTTAAAACATTCAAATCCGAAGTTCATCAAATGCATCAGAATACCTTAATTTGGGAACTTTGAGATCAATCCAAATCTCAACTCAAGATATTTACAGTATCCATTTAAGACAAAAATATTATTTACATCAGCATTAGAGAGAAGGTCACCACAGTGTTAGTCAAACACAGGATCTCTCACCTCTGTGGAGCCCTTATGTTTATTTTATGAAGTCAAGACTCCAGGGCTCTCAAGTGCCTCGAGTATAAGTGAGCTCCCGTTGTACCCTCCTGCCACAGCCCATGCAGAGCTGCAGCAGCTCCTGCCAGGTAAGATTTAGTCAGAAATGTTACTGGATACTCAGGGCTAATATTTGCTCACGTACAAAATCATCAACAGGGCTTCAATGTGGCTCTCCTAACACAGAGGTTGTGTTTGCCATGTTGTGATTTGGTTAAAAGCCTCCCCCTTCAAGCCCAGGCAACTGAAGGGCACTGGAGCTCACACTGTGCCCCAAGAGGAGGGCAGCTGCCCCAGGAGAGCAGGAGCACAAGCGCTATGGGCAGGAATGATGAGGCACACAGCACTCTCAGGTGTTTCTGCCCTACCCTGGGGATAATTTACTGCAGGATCATCTGTCCAGCCGCTGATAGGAGTCAAGCTGTGATCAAGCTGAGCAACCAAACGATGTAGGAAATCAGTAGCTGACTACTACACACACAATTTCATTTTCAAAGACAAATGTGCAAAGTCCATTATTGACATCTGTAAGAACTGAGTCACCAGAGCGATGGGGCCAGGCAGAGTGCCAGAATCACTCACTGTTCTCAAAGTAAACAACAGCAACTGAAGTTACACATTCACAGCCCATTTCCTCCAGCTTCCTTGGAGGTTTATTCTGCCTGGAAATCAACAACTTTGAACCCACACATTTCCTCACCAGTAATTTGGAAGGGATGGGGATTCAGCCTTGACCAATGGTCAGGACTCAGTTCAGAAGGTCTCCTCGCACTGCAGCCTGAAGTGGCAGCAATACCTGGCCCAGAACACTTCTAGGTCCCATATTCGCATTTTGTAAAAGCAGATTAACTCGAAATACAAGATCATTCCCAGATCACTCCCTCCCCTCCAGAATAATTGATCAGAGGAGGTGGTGAGGCCCAAGAGTTGCCGGGGTACCGGAGCCTCGGTTTCTGTGGACTGTCTGGTTTAGGGGTCGTGCAGCAGCAGGTCCGTGCCGGCCCGGCCGCAGTTTGGCGCAGGGATGGAGCGGGATGTCTTTGCCGGGGCCAGGTCCGTGCCAGCCCCGCCGCAGTTTGGCGCAGGGATGGAGCGGGATGTCATTGCCGGGGCCAGGTCCGTGCCAGCCCCGCCGCAGTTTGGGGCAGGGATGGAGCGGGATGTCATTGCCGGGGCCAGGTCCGTGCCAGCCCCGCCGCAGTTTGGGGCAGGGATGGAGCGGGATGTCATTGCCGGGGCCAGGTCCGTGCCAGCCCCGCCGCAGTTTGGGGCAGGGATGGAGCGGGATGTCATTGCCGGGGCCAGGTCCGTGCCAGCCCCGCCGCAGTTTGGCGCAGGGATGGAGCGGGATGTCATTGCCGGGGCCAGGTCCGTGCCAGCCCCGCCGCAGTTTGGCGCAGGGATGGAGCGGGATGTCATTGCCGGGGCCAGGTCCGTGCCAGCCCCGCCGCAGTTTGGCGCAGGGATGGAGCGGGATGTCATTGCCGGGGCCAGGTCCGTGCCAGCCCCGCCGCAGTTTGGCGCAGGGATGGAGCGGGATGTCATTGCCGGGGCCAGGTCCGTGCCAGCCCCGCCGCAGTTTGGCGCAGGGATGGAGCGGGATGTCATTGCCGGGGCCAGGTCCGTGCCAGCCCCGCCGCAGTTTGGCGCAGGGATGGAGCGGGATGTCATTGCCGGGGCCAGGTCCGTGCCAGCCCCGCCGCAGTTTGGCGCAGGGATGGAGCGGGATGTCATTGCCGGGGCCAGGTCCGTGCCAGCCCCGCCGCAGTTTGGCGCAGGGATGGAGCGGGATGTCATTGCCGGGGCCAGGTCCGTGCCAGCCCCGCCGCAGTTTGGGGCGGGGATGGAGGGGGATGTCATTGCCGGGGCCAGGTCCGTGCCGGCCCGGCCGCAGTCTGGCGCAGGGATGGAGCGGGATGTCTTTGCCGGCGCCGCTTGCTGCCCTCTCGTGGGAAGCCCTGCCGACGGTACCCGGCTGCCGGGGCGCCGCCTGAGCCCGGGCACAGCCCCGCGGGAGCTGCACCCACACCAGCGCAGCCTCACCACCTCCGCTCCCCAAAACCCCAAAAACCTCCTTAGCTGAGCACTTCACAATACCCCAAAAGCAAGAAGAGACCCTGAGAGGTGTCTGAGGTAGGGATGAGGCTCCAGCATCTCACATGAAGTTCTGCCAGAGCATCCCTAAGTCAGACTGTATTTTCATCAGATTTTACTCCTCCAGTCCTGCATGAGGAAACATAGACAGGCCTTTTTTATCCACTCCAAGAGCAAATGGTCACGTTGGACTTGTGTCCTGCACGGAGCTGGGACAGACATTTGTGACGTGTTTATTCCAGCACTGCATCCCTCTCACACCGCAGGCACTGGCTGCAGGGCTTTCTGGACAGCCCTGGGGAAGACAGCAATGCCTGCAGTGTTGAGCATTCAGTTCCTAGAGCTAAGCTTCCTTCTCCCACTGAATGAAGTTGCTGTTCTCAGCATGGATGAGCCTTTTCAGGGTTTTATTTTTGTAAGTTTGCTGAGAGAATTAGCACCTACGGGAGCCAGGGCACAATAGTTGTGCTATGTAAGCCAGACAGGCCCCCTGAGCACTTTTCTGTCCTGTTTTTAATAACTGGTCTCAGCTTTTCCACACAGCCCCTCACACTAGCACCACACCAGTAACAGCAAACTGGGGCCACCCAAAATCCATGAGCAGCGTTGTGTCACATACAGGCTTGTCCACTGGACACAGAGATCCTGCACTCCCAGTTTTCTGGAATGCTTCCTCAATTTCCATTTGAAACCTCACAAAAATCGTGATCCCCTCCCTTGCCCTTAGCTGCTTTCTGTGGCTGGGTTATTCTCTGGGCAGCTCCTCCAGAAGCCAGGTGAGCTGGCATTTTGCAACAGGTGACAGCTGCACTCTTATATTTGACTGAGGCACAGAGGATGGGGCTTCCTCTAGTCAGGTGTAAACCTGACCAGTACTGAAGTGTTTCATGGCTCTTTGTGGTGTGCATAACAGGCAACACTTGAACTAAGAGCCACTAAACAACTAATTGCATCTCAAATGAATACTTCAGAATATTTCAGCTTACAAAGTAACTTTTTCTCTCCCTAAAACTACGATCCCTTGATTTCCTGATCCCCAGAATCATCACAAAACAGGGATTTCATGGAATATGATTTGTAAGTCTACATTGCCTATTGAATAAACTTCCCAGTGGGGAAAAAAAGAGGGCTTTGGTTGCATCAGATCAACTTTAGCAGCTAGATAGTGCGAGGGAGTTTCCTTTATGAATTCTGTATTTATAGACATTTCCAATAAGAAAAAATATTTCAAGGTCTTCTTTTCTGACCTGTTTTTTCTCCCTGTGTACTAAACAGGCTTTACTTCATGAAATTTAAAAACCTTACTCTTCCAAATGTGCTTACTCAGAGAAAAAGCTCTGAGTATATTTAAGCTCTCTGTATATTTAAACAGAGAAGGGTACTCCTATATTTTTTTTCTTTTTTAACACCTAAGGTGATTTATTAAGGTAGTTTCAAGAGCAGCATGAGAATGTCATACATAATTTGCTCTGACTTGGAGAAACACTAGATGAACTTACCTACTGAGTGGAATGTGTCCCTCGAGTTCTCTGGCTCCTGTTTCCCCTGCAGGTGCTCCCTGCATTGCTGCCCTGGGTGTTCTCTACATTCCCAGCAGAACACGGGGTGTGGAAAGCAGACTTCCACAAGAGAGAGTGAAAATCTGCCTATGAGCAAAGGATTTGTTCAAATTAAATGGGCAGCAGCAAGAGGTGTTGTGGGATGGGTTTGTTCCAGGGATCCCCAGAAACAAACCCGAGTGTGGCTCAAGTTCTTGATGAAGTCCTTGTTTGTCCCCTCTAGCCTTGCACAAGCACAGTTTGAGTGGAGCAGCATCCAAAGGAAGAGTGGAAGTGCATTTATGTTTTTGTTGTGACAGGTTTTGCAGTCCATATCTATTGCATTTACAGGATGCCATCAATATGCACAAGAGAAAAAGCATTTGCATTTAAGCTGGTTTAATTCAGAAATATTTGTGGACCATTATCCTTGCATTCTGTTACAAAGGATTATCATAATGTTCTTTCTTACTTACCCACACCAAACCTCCTCTGATGCCTTGGATTTGAATAAGCTTCAAGTCTTGCTCTCCATATTTCCCTATTAATTATTTCTGCTCTGCAAACACCCCAAGGTCCCAGTCAGAATTTCAGCTCCCACTGCTGTGGGAGTTCCCAGGGTAGTTCATACTGACATTCCCTGTCCCAGAGGGTCCAGCACTGGCAGCGTTCACAGAATCAGGGTGAATATTTGAATAACAGTTTCCTGCAGTGATAAGCACCATATCTTCCAGGACCTCTACATTCCTGTCATTAATGTATGTCATTTACTCTTTGCCACGTAACCAGCATCACCTTTCCACAGCAAACAGCTGAATGACACAGTTGTGTCTTCCAAAACCACACCAAATGAGCCTGGGTGGACACAGTCAGTGAAATACAAATCAGTTCTTGTCACTGTGATCAGAGGAAGCGAAGGGTCAAATGGGCAATTGAATAAATTAAGGACAAGATATTGGGATTGCTTTTGTAAAAGTTTGGTGGCCTGAATAAACCTAATGATCTCAACATAATATTAAAAAAAAATCCAAGAAAAACAATATTAAAAATTGTTATAGATTGACTTCTTTTCAATTTCCAATGACTTAATTCTACTTTTTAATTCTAAGAAATTAAGCCAGCAAATTTAATGGCACTGTGGTATAATCTTAAAAGTATTCTGGGAGCTTGTGTCTTAATCCAGGCTTTCACCTTGATTTTCTAGGTTTGGAGGTTTTTAAAATTATTCTTCCTTTTAAACAACGTGGTTTGGGGGTGAGTTTTTTTCATTTGTTTTTTAGGAAAAATAATCAGATGAATCTACAAAGTAATAAAATACTTTGGACTTAGTTTAAGTTATTTATCCTGTCTTCAGGCAGTTTGTTACAACAGACCAATTGACTCCAGCTCATCATATAGGAGACATTTTTAGAATGAATTTTTGAATTAATACCAGGATAATTCTGGTATTTGACTTGCCAGAACTATGTGCACCACTAAATGTGTGAAGAATTATATCTTTATGCATATAGATGCAGGCTAGTAAGACATTGCATGGAACAGAATGCTGTGATAAGCAGATGTTCCCAGAATAAAGTGTATTTGATGTGCAATAACTCGTTAAACAACAATTAAAGTTGTCAAAACTACTGTTCAGCACAGAAAGATAACTAAAAATATTACCCAAGAACTTCATGCAGCTAAAAGTTCACTGGTTTATTTCTCTTATCGAGAGTAAGAGTCTGAAACATTTTACATTAATTTACAACCATCAAAAAGATCCTTATGCTTATCTCACATAGGTGACACTGAGTCATCCAGTTAGCACTAATTATTATTCCAAAATTAAATCTTGTTTTATAAGGTTAAACATTTTTTTTGAGTCATTCGTTGCCAAAACACATCATCAGCCTACAACCACATAGAAAGTAGAAATTGAAATTTCTACAGAGCCACTACCATCACTATAAGATACAATGCCAAGTGTTTACAACATTCTGCAAGTTATCACTTCTCCCAGCAGTCAAGGTAGCAAAAATTCCCTCTTCTTTTTTTACTGTACACACAGGAATTACACTAAAAGGGGAAATTTTGATCCATAATGTTAGATCAAGGGTAACAGAAGTGCTTCTGAGTCATTTGCTATTTAAGTAGGAAACGAACAGGGCTGTGGAACAATGAGGGGTGTTCTCTGAGAAAGGGCAGGTTTTCTCCTCGGCCTCAGACGTGCACACTGCTCTCCTCCCAGCAGTGAAAATGGCCTGTGCTCGTGGGGCAAGAGAAGCAGAGCTGAGATCACCGTGGGTCCCAGGCAGCGGTGCAGAGCTGGCACAGCAGGACTGGGAGAGGAGGTGCAGTGTGATAAACCCAGAGCACACATCAGCAACTCGTGCACGGAGCAACACAGCCCCATTTCACCCATTAGAAACATTTGGATGTTTCATAACTTTGGCTCCCTGAAGCCCTGGTTGAATCCAGTCGCTGGTACGTGTGTCCCTCAGCAGCACCAGAGAGCTGCTCAGATCTGCAGCCTCCTTGGCAGGGAGCACAGCCAGGACTGGCCCGTGCTCCCTTGGCACCCAGCACACAGCCCAGAGCTGAGCTCCTCTGCTGGGCTTGGCCCAGGAACTGAACACCACGGCCCTGTCCCCAGAGTGCCTCACCACCAGAGCAGGACTGCAGCATCCAGAGTGCCCCACTGGCACACAGAGCTGGCTGCTGGCTCAGCAGGGCTCGCTGGCACCCTGCACCTGGCACAGCGAGCCTGCAGCAGTGCGGGGCTAGGGCTGTGCAGCCAAAGGGAAAGTGGCCAGAATCGCCTCCCTGGGCTCTCTCCATGGCAGCACACCTCACCATGCATGCAGCAAAGCCTCTCAGCACCCTTCCTCCAGCTTTGGCTCTCCTCAGCCATTCCCCTCCCCAGTCTCACTGCCTCATGCCCTCTGCCTGATAGCCCTGTCCCCTCTCCCCACAGAGGCAGCAGGGACCCTGTCCAGCATGAAGCACGGCTGCCAGCAGCACCCAGGGCCTGTGCTCCTCTCCTCTGCTCCCTCCCTGTGCCTCACTGCTCTTGCTGCAGCCCTGGCAGCCCTGTTCCTGCTGTGGGCACTCACTGCAGCCCTGTTCCTGCTGTGGGCACTCCCTGCCGCCCTGTTCCTGGTGTGGGCACTCACTGCAGCCCTGTTCCTGGTGTGGGCACTCCCTGCAGCCCTGTTCCTGGTGTGGGCACTCCCTGCAGCCCTGTTCCTGGTGTGGGCACCCCCTGCAGCCCTGTTCTGGTGTGGGCACTCCCTGCAGCCCTGGCAGCCCTGTTCCTGCTGTGGGCACTCCCTGCAGCCCTGTTCCTGGTGTGGGCACTCACCACCCTGCCACAGCCGTCCCCCAGCACTGCTGGAGCCCCTGTGCAGCTGGCAGACACAGCTCTGTCTCCTGGCAGCAGCACAAACCATTTCCCACCTCTGGCCAGGCCAAGGCAACCCCTCCCCAGCAGCAAGAGGGCCACAGCACCCCACAGCCCCATCCTGAGAGGCTCTGCTCCCCAGCCCTGGCCAAAGCCAGTGTCCCTCCCCATCACACCACTGCCAAGATGTGTCCTTGCCCCACACACACCATGGCACAGCAGCCCAGCAAGGCTGAGTCAGGGGCACCCATTTGCTCCCAACAGTGCAGGGAGGAGATTCAGAGCCCAGCTCTGGGTGAGGGTTTCCTCTGCCATGCTGTGGATGGGGTATTATTCACATACAGCAGTTAAATATCACATGCCAAAGCAATGAAACCCAGCAGGTCTGACTCCACACCCTGGGAAAGGGAGCATTTATCCTGGCCACATGTGAAATGTAAGTAGCGTTTCTAAGATGGCACAGAGAGAGAGTTTGGTGCCCACTGCACCCCTTGGCATGGCCAGTGACCCAAGGACAGAATTCATAAGTCCATTTCCAAATGGATGGGACTGTGGCTATCTCCCATCAGGGCAGAAGGTCCTCAAGGTACATGACTCTGAGAGAATGGACTGTACGGCCAGAGGAGATGTAGGTGTGGACAGAATAGCACTGAGACAACATTTTGATCAACACAGATTTCCCTACAGGCCCTGTCAGAATAGCCTTGTCTCCAATAGGAAACACAGCCTGAGGAGAAGGACACAGAACCTGGGAATCCTGAGGAACAACTTGTCATAGACAACTTTTGTGGCCATAGGCTGGCTGAATCGTATCTCTCTTCCTCTCCAGCCACACAGGGAAAGCAGCTCTTCTCTGCTCAACAAGGCCATTGCAAGGTGCTCAGAAAAGGTAGAGAATATAACAAGTGAGGCTCATGCAAGAACCTTATTCAGCTTTAAACAGTGTTATACCAAGAGCATCATCTATGCAAAGTCAGCATTTAAGATGGGACTTCTGTGTTCACCTGCAGGTGCTCAGAGGACAGAATTTTATACAACTTGGAAGGTGCCTTTGCTGTCCCAGGCCTCTTAACAGGGACAACACTGGAATTTAGGAAAGAATCTGATCTGTTCTAACAACTGCAGGCAGCCCAAAATGAAAATGTCCAGCTGGTCAGGGCCTGTTTTCCATTGCTGTGGTGCCCACAGTTTATTCTGGTATCACTCCATGGAAGCCAATAGGTCACTAACATGGACACGGTGTGAGCCAGACTCTGAACATTCAAGCTGATATTCAACTCTTTGCTTCATGCCACATGTAGTTCAGAGAAAAACTGCACCTTGTGCAGTTCTTGGCCTCACTGGTTTGAATTAAGACTATGTCAACCTTAGCTCTGGAATTCCTGCATAGCAAATGTTAAGAGAGACATCAATCCTGTTCTCACTTTCAGCGAGACCAAACACGAACCCAGCTTTGTTGAGGTAACATGCATTAATGGCAGCCCAGGGTTCATCCCAAACCACACTACTTAGCCTGTCTGTCTTCATTAGCTTTTAGAGGTGCTGATGAAGCAATGGGGCAGAGCTCTACAAACTTCTGCTTGGCACCATTCAGTTACAGAAATCATGGACAGCCTCCCATTCAGGGACCCGTGAAGTATCCTTTGGTACCCAAAAGGTATTATCTGGAAAGGAATCAAAATTCTGTTCTCCAAAATACTTATATTAGCTGAGAAAGCCAAACTGCCAAGAATGGAGCTGGCAAGCTTCCCTGGAGAGTCTCTGCCAGTGTGTATAACACAGAAAGCAGCCCCACCTACCACAGCCCTTCTGTGCATGCCCAGGGCTGGTTCAGCTTTTAAGTACAGTGCCAACTATTTGTAAGGCCTCAAAAATCTGGAAACTTTGGAGCGCAGCAGCCGAATGAAGGATCTTGGGAACATCTCTCTCGACTCCTGGGCTGTGTACTTGAAGTAGTTCTGCGGATGCGCCAACACGTCAAACAATGCTTTTATCAGCTTCTTGTCCTGGGAAAAGGGAGGCAGATTTCATAGTGGTCCCACAGAGGAGTTCTGGTCAGTATCACCAAAGTTTAATGCCTGTCTAACTCAGAAAAAATTATGGGCATTTTACTTTTCAAGTGTTTCAGGGGCTTGGAAATACAGCAGAGCAAGGCTGACTTTCAGGCTTCTGGGAAGTCACTGGTGTTCCACATTAGCAGCTCTAGAATTTCTTCCCTCCTCATACATCCAAGAACAGCAAACCAGCAAACAAACCACAAAACAAACATACACTTGAGATGATATCTAGCAAAACAAAGGCATGCACTCGACTTGCCTATGGAAGTCCCCTAACCAAGGTCAGAGAAATCCACAAAGAGATTTCTTTCAGGGAGGAAAAGCCCTTGCTTATCTCCAGGCTAGAAGGAGCAGCACCAAGTGCTTTCCCAATAAATTAATTTCTCAAGTAATTCTGCTGCACCTTCAATTCCCCTGAGCAAAGGTCCCCTATCCACTGCTCTGATGCACCCCATTTCCCTGAAGCTGCACGTGTCTGGTACTCCAAGGAACAGACCTGATGCAGAGCAGGAAGCAAACTCACTCACACCAAGTAATATAATTTCCAATCAAAACCAGTATGTTTAGTGGAAGGAATGTACCTTGAGTATTTCTTGATGATTTTCAGATGCATAAAGTCTGCCATCCCGAACGATGTCTTCGATTAGCTCTTGGTAATCCTCTGTGGGGAATGCACCAGAGAGTAATTTGCAGGTTCACTGCACTTACAGACTCAATACCTCCCATAGTTACACGTGGAAGCCCTGCCCTCAGAAGAACCAGTAGTACTCGGCCCTCATATTAGCAGTCAGAAAATATTCCAAACACTTTTCTTTTTATTATGAAAACAGTGTACTCTGCTGAGCTGCTCAGCATCCATCCGTCAAAAGCAAAGGAAATCATAAAGCACCCAAGATTGGAGTGCATACTGTAACCAAGTAACCTGCTTCAAACCAGCTGAACTGCAGGAACCCATCTGTACACACCCACAACCTGTTATTGACTTCTTTCTACAGGAAGAAGGAATACAAAGATTATGAAAGAGGATGCTTTCTTAAAAGTAACCCCCTCTGGTCAATCATGAAATTCTTCAAAAGAAGAGGTCTTCCCTGAAAAATTACTTATCCACCATTAGTGAAACTCTGCAGACCACAGCAGGGGTGACTCCCTCACAATTCATCCAGTGTGAACAGAACATACAATATCACTTCACTTATGCTGAAGTGCAAATTCTCAGCTCCAGTTTCACACCTCGTGATTCTGACAAGGATGAGGTGAAAATCTTTCCCCTCAAGCTCCTTTTCGATATAGATATTTTGCTATCTGAGTCTAGGTCACAAATGGTAGTAGGAAAACTATTAAACACAGGAGCTTGGGCTCTACCTAGTTCCTAACTGGGGCCACCCGAAAAAAAAATGGAAAGGCACAGAAACTGCATTAAACTGAGAGTCTATCCCTGAGCTCTGTAATTTGCAGGCCAGAGCCCACAACCCCAGCTTTTTGTTTGGAAGACACGGTGGCTTTAAAAGACTGCAGTGCACTGCAGAATTCCTTAAATTAAGTTTAAATGAAAGAGCTACTGGAAGTAGCTCCTAGTGACACTGCTGGGAGTGCTGCTTAGGGAGGGAAGCTCTGCACTGCTGCAGCTGCACTAGCCCACATCAGCCCAGCTGCTCACACCCACTTACCATCATAGGTTACATAAGGAACTTGGAATCCTTTGGCACTGTTCCCTTCATTCGACTTGAACTGGATCCACAGTTTCTTAGACCTGGAAGTGAAAGCTATGGGGCGCTCGTAGGTCTGGCAGGTCTCATACGTGGTCACCGAGTTGGAAGAAGCTTTCAAAGCAAACAAACAACAGGCAGTTGTGTGACAACGCTTTGTGCTAAAGGGAGGTTAGAATACAGGTTGAACTACGACGAGAAAAACGCTTGCTGGTGTTAAGGAAACTCCTCAAAATGTGGCAGGCCATCAGTGAGGGACTTCTTGGTGAGGGAATATTTTCCCTTCTCCTAAGAAAACAGTCTACTGTTTGAAGGACGTGCCTATACCAGAAACTGGGGTTGTTTATCCACACATCAGGCACCTGTAAGGATTAGCAAGCATTTCCTCTTTCCTAACCCAGGCTAGAACTGCTTAGCATAATGCATGACTGGTTAGCTTGAACCACCTACCCCTTCTTAACAATATTTCTCTCAGTTCACTGACCATTATGGCCTTGTACCCTCGTTTCACTGAAAACTATGGGGCAGCATTGCCCAATAGGACTTCCCCACGTGCCATTTAAAGAGATTTCTGCTCTCAAGTAGAGGCCAGGCAGGCTGCATTCAGTTTGTGCGAACAGCAATGCCTGTGAGAACCCTGTGTTTCCCACTGAGATATGCCTCAGTGGGTGTTTCAGACTCACAGCTTTTTCTCATCACCAGGTAGTCTCCACACTCGTCTTCTATGGGCAGGAATATTTCTGGCACCACGATGAGGATGCGGCGCTTCGGCGGCGGGTTGATATTCCAAGTGCACTCGGTGTTGGCAGGGTAGTCCCCAGGATAGTTGGGTGATTCGATATATCCAGTGTAATCTCCCAGTTCCCCTCCACACTGCCTGTCTGGAAAAGGAACGTGGCATGCAGGACAAGGCAAAGAGAGGTCACCCACCAGCTGTGCCGCAGTCACCGTCAGCTGCACCAGTGACAGACACGCATTCTCCTTCTTGCATCTGCTGCAGGTACACTTCTCTTTGCCAGCCTCTCCCATTTCTGTGTAGGTGTTTACAGACATCTCTGTGTCTACAGGGACTCCAGAGGTGTTTCTGAGCAGTCAACTCGCTGCCCTCCATTCTCCCTCTTTAATTTACCCTCAGTTTCCCACACCACAGCTGCCATAAATCCAGAACAGTGGCTCCCTTTGTAATTGACTCTTTCAAAGGTTGTTATTAAGAAGAAATGGTTACTAGAGCTATTAAGTTTTGTGAGCCAGCTTCCATTCCTCTTAATAGGGTGCTGAGAACACAATTTCTGCTATAACAAGGGAGAAAAGATTTAATAGCAAGACCCCAAGCAACCCAGCACCAACTGGCAAAACACAGCCATCACTTACCTTGACAGGGATGATGGAACCAGAAATGGTCTCTCACAGACCTCAGGGGGCCATGTGGGGTGAGATGCAGGCAGCAAAAGAGGAGCAACCTCTGCCTTCTCTCCAGCTCCCTGGAGCAAAGCTAAGTTTTGCCCTTAGGGCCACTCCAAACACTAATGGCCCAGTCTTTTTATTTGTAAGAGAGCATCAAAGCCATCTCTCTGTACTTACTTTTGCACTGTGTTATGTTTGTTGACCCATCAAAATCTGTAGTGGTGTTTCCAGGGCAGGAAATGCAGTAATTTTGTCCAAACTCGGGTTGGTATGTCCCAATTGCACAGCGAATACATCGGTGAGTTGTCGTGTTGTAAAAATGGCCAGGAGAACACTGAACTGGACAGGAATGAAATAATCATGGTTTTAAAAGTGGCAGTAGCACACTAGAATATGCTTTTATGCATTTGTGTAAGACCTAGTGTAATTTCAGAAACTGAAATGCCATGTTAGTAAACTGTGGGGGTAACAAAGAAGAGTCCACTGCGCAAACTTTAGTTCATCAAGTCATTTTGTGCAAGTTCAAAATTCCCAAATGCAACACTGTAGAGTGGTTCTGTGTGAAAGCACCAATAAAACCCTATTAATAAACTATGAGGATAACAAAACAATTTCAGTTTATCAGGTTATTTTTTGCAAGTTGAGAAGATCTACTATCAAATGCAGTTTTCTATGCTTCACAGTATCTTTTTTTCTATTCCTTTTAAGCTCTGCTTACTCCCAAATAATTCTTGCTGATTTTTGGAAGCTAGCTCAGCCAGGAGTCCTTCCCTACATGCTGCCCCAATCCAAGTGCTTCAGATAAGCTCCAAATAGTTCTTGCATCTGTGATTCCACATCTCGTGTGGTCTCTTCCACATGCAAATTCCTGAGCTCTTCATTCCAGTTAATAGAAAAAATCCCTTTAATCTCCACTCCAATTTGAAAACTGAACCTCATTTATAGACTTGGTTTTGTTTATGTTAAATAAAACCGAGATCAGTTCCTCTTATCTTGATCCAGAGTTTTAACATCAATTTTTAGTACTTCAATTCCACAAAATTAAGTATGAAAAAACAGTATTTGTGGGTTCAGTGATTCTACACTGAAGGAAACGATTAGATATCACACTACTACCAGGAATATTAATTCTTTAATGATAATTCTAAATTCTTATATTATGTTGCAATTCTCAATAACCATATCTTAGCTGAAATGAGAGATCTCTAAATCCAAACCACTAGCAAATGTTTGCATCAGGACATTATTTCTATCCCTTGTTTCTGCTCTGCAGCAGTAGATTTTCTGTTAAATATTTTGTCCTCTAGTGATTTATTTAAGTAGTTTTCTTTTACCCATGCTTTTGGTAATCAGTTGTAGAAAGAATTGAGGCTTTACTGAATTTCCTCACAGCCAGGCCAGGCCAACCAGCTATGAGACTCCTGGAAGGACTGACCCTCAGAAGGAGAAAGAACCTTCTCTGAATGCCCCACTTGAGCAGCAGCATTTCCTTTTGCCTCAGGTCAGTGCAGTTCACCAGGTAAATCTTGGCCTCACCTTTGGTCTCACAGTCCTGGAACAAGGATGCCCCGCCGTGCCTTGTTGTTAGACCTCCTCCACAGGGAAAGCAGGATACTCTCCCAGCTTCAGGCTGGTATGTTCCAAGGGGACATGGCAGGCAGGGCTTGAAGCCATCAGGAGAATATTCACCCGGGGAGCACTGATCTGGGAGAGGAAGAGCACACAGTACAGATGCAGGTGTGTCAGTGACCCCGCGCAGGACCCGCAGCGGATCTGCCCTCCTCTACTGGGGCAGCTGGAGCCAGGCTTCCAGAAATGAATGCTGGCAGCAGCTAGAGCTTAATACCTCCAATGTGCACTGTAAAGCAGACACTGATAGCCGTCAGTGCTAGTGAGCTCTTCTGGGAGCTGGAATGGATTTCAGCCTGGACGCTCAGCCTGTCCTGTGCTCTCTGCTCATCTGTACGGTGCAATTATGCAGTGATTGTCTCCTCATTCTAGCTAGAGAGCTCTTGAACTCCTCCCAAATGAAATAATTTAGTATTGAACCTAAGATGTCAAAAAAGTACTTCCAGATTTCTGGAAGTACTTCAATCTTAATATTATTGAATATTCACATTTCGTGACCATTAGCATTACTGGATTGTGTGAAAACCTCAAGTGCAACAAGTAATTGTGCAAATTCAGTAAACTAAACATTATGCCTCAAGGACTTTTAAAGCAGAAATATCCTTGCCATTCCTCTGATACTGGATCTTGGGTAATGATCATCTGTGCCCTGGACTCCTGCATTCCTTATGGTGCACAGACAGCACTAACCCAATCTGACTGATTTTAATTAATCACACCCCTCAGTATGATCTTGTAAGCCCAGCAATATTCATGAGTATCTTTGAAAAGTTCTGGTTTTCAAACTTTTCACAAAAGAATTGGCTTCAGTGCCGGTATTTAATAATTACCCTGCTCTGGAAAGGCACAAAACACTGTTGCAGTTGTTCAGCTGTGCTGAAAAATTCTGTCCTTTTAAGACCTGTTACGATAATAAACTGTTAGTTTTAGTTTATAGCTCCAATAAATCACTCAGTGAATAGCTGTTTTGTTAGGAAGTTAAATTGGCCTTGGCTTCATTTCAGGATATATGACTAACAACAAGCAGGGCATTAACTACCGGTCATGATCAATGATGAAGAGTTTTGTTTATGGCTGATACACCAAGAGGAATAGTTGAGTGTTCCTCCTTAGCTCAAAAATAAAATGCAGCAGGTTAAGCAATGCTCTGTAGCTTATCAATGAAAGCTTGTGAGGAAGTCTTAGCCCCTGGTGCTAACTTTTTCCACCACACATCACTTCTGCCCTCATAAGGACACACATTCATTTGCTCCCACACTTTTCAAGCCTTTCTCCATTTTATAAACATTCCTAGAGAACACTCATCCCTGTACAATTTGTGCACTTCCACAAACATGAATGAATTCAGGCTTTCATTGCAGCACTCCTAATAAGGTAAGGAAAGAGCACTATTTACAATTCCACGACAAGGAAAGACAATTCAGGGTTAGGAAAGGTGATTCTGAGAAGTGCCTACTGACTTCAGAAACCTAGAGAAATGGAAAGACCTGAGCAAATCTCCTTCCCTCATACAACCCCATGGCTCTGTGGGAAATCAATGTTCTGAGTGGCCTTGCTAGAAAATACCTGCTCTCTGCTCTCTCCCCTTAGCTTGGCTTTTTCCATTCATTTTAATCACATGTCAAGTTTGGGGTTTTTTTCTTTTTTTTTTTTTTTTTGCATTTGGGAGGATGGGTGTCTCTGATCTGTGTTTTGAAACACAGAACACTAACCCTACAAATTCAGTCTTAAAACTGCAGTTTATGTTTCCTAAACTTGCTCAGAATCCAGCAGAAAAGTAGGACCTCTATCAGAGCCCAGAGGAAACCTACCCCAGGGGCAGGAATCAAACCCACAACTTATGTGGAAATGTTGCATTTGAGAACTTATCCATTCAACAACTTTACCATCTGCATCTTACTTGCCTTGAAACCACAAGTTGTGAAAATTGTGGAGATCCCTGTGGAATAAAACTGAGTTAATCTAAATCTTTTTGGGTTATTTAGCAAAGTGCCTAATTTTTGAACATTTACATTGAGGAAGTAAATTTAAAAAAACCTCCTCAGATATCACTGAGATCCTCAATCTGGGCCAAAATTTTCCATTAAATCTGAAGCATTTGAGTCAAGTATTTCCTTCTGATTTTCCTAAGAGGTGGCAACAACAGAAAGGAAAAAGGCTATCTAGCTACCACCACTGTAACAGGGTGCTCAAAACCAGCTGAAAAAAAGCTCTGGCTTCTGAGACACACCAAACACTTCAGGCTTTGGTCAATCCTATGTGCATTTGAGAAAAGAGGTCAGTACACACACATAGAGATTTTGCTCTTTACAGTCTAACAAATATTAGAATTATCCCATGCCATGTCCAGGTTTTAATGCCTCAAACTCACAAATATATCCACTTCTTCACATGACTACATCAAATCAAGCTTTTCACAGTGGTACAAGTGTCCAGACAGTTCAACCCATAAACACATTCGCTGTAAATTGCTCCCAGTTCTTCCTCATCTTCCACCTAGAAATGTTTCAAACAGGCCACTCATCCAGCCCCACTGGAGCACAGAGCTGGGGTAGTGAGGAAAACCTCTTTAGAAGCTCACAGCATTCACAGGGGCCCAGTTTAGCATAACAAATAGACTCAGATTCGATTACAGTAACATTAATAAGAGAGGAGTTATTTCAACACAAAAATCATCCCACAGAACTCCATAGGATTGTGTATAAAATTAGGATGAACTTTCTCTTAAAAGAAAGCCAAACAAAATTAATAAAAACCAAATATCCACAAGAAACACCTCTATGAAGTCAAACTTTTCCAGATATTTGCTTAAAGAAAACAAGTACAGAAGTTTATGAGCTTCATTTTTCAAAACTACAAACTGCATGTTCCCACCTGACGTGTGGGAAATACCCAGTCAAAACCAGATCTGAAGATTTGCAAATAATGACATTAAATCACAATTCCACTGGCTGGCTTTGCTCTTTTTTTCAGAAACTTGATTGTTTTTCTCCAAATGAACAAAAGAACCAATTGCCTCTAGTAGACTTCATTTCTGCAGCCTCTGTCTTTGTTTATCTTCAATACCCATTAAAAACCTGGTCTTGAGTCTCATGCAGCTGTTTTAAAGGGGGGAAAAAAAAAAAAGGGAAAGCTTTTCTGATGCAAAAACAAGAAGAAAAGGGGGGTGGGGGGGAGAGAGGGGCCCACAGGGAACCAGGATTAACAGTTACAAAGACATTTAAAGGCTCTTCCCCTCTTTTCAACACATTAGCCTTTGAGCATTTGCTCCTATGGACAAACACTGTAGTATCTCAGGGGCTGAGAAGGTGAACCTCATAAAGGAGGTCATGATCCACCAATTCACTATTTTCTTAAGAATGATGCCTTGACTTTATAAGGAAAATCACCAACAAGTGATGCAAATTGATTCTGAAGCGGCATCCTTTAAGTTATTGTGTTTTAGCGGGTCACACGTTTAGGTCACATGAGATGGTTACACATTCCAAGGATTTATGTCTTGAATCTATGATTTTCAGGGCAAGCAGGTTAGCAGGAAAAATAGCACCCTTTCCCCCCCATTTGATAATTCATTTCTTCTTCTTGGATTTTCACTAAGTTGTAAAAAAACCAGCCAAAACTGCAGTTGTACAACACAACTATTAATTATAACAACTGCAAAGGCAGGCAGCACTTTGCTTTTCCTTTTAGATGCTTCTCTCATTGTTTCATAATGCCAGTATCACACCACACACAAACCTTTGAGACGTGGTTCATCATTTTGGATGAAAAGTTACTATCTTATTTGCATGCTCTCAGCTGAGGGGACAAAGCTGCTGGATGCTGAGCTAGGAAATGCACTGACACCTCCCACACCAGATGAAGCTGCTCATCATTTACATCAGAGCAGTGTCTGTGCCAGTGCTGCTCGTGCCTGCTGTCCTCTGAAGTGACAGCTCTTTGGGGGAACCCACTTGCAACTACAGTGGAGCAAGGACATGCTGTCAGGTCCTTTTTTGCATCCATTTCAGGAAATGGTAATTCTCAGTGCCTCCTTCCACCAATACTTCTGGAAGTATCAGCATGTCCAACACACACACAAAAAAAAAAAGAACGAGCAAGGTGTACTTTTGATGCCATGGGATGTGATCAAGGTATGACAGAGTCTTAAGCAGTGGAAGAGCAGTTAAATTGCTTGTTGTTTGAACTTATTTTCTTCCAATACAGAGGTTTCTGGTAAATCACTTTCTGAAAAGGAATGGGTAGTATTTGAACAGTTAGTCTTTGGCTGCTAAATCTCTGTGAAGTCAAGCTCATACTGGAGAAGGAACACTTGTAGCCAGGCTAATGAGTATAACTGCACTCAGCCCAAGACACATCTCCTCTCAAGGAAGCATGCAGCATTTCCAGCATGCTCAGAGAGTTCACACACACTCTTGACTCATTGACATTCCAAAATGGATGTTTGTTACCTTAACATCTACTTCAGTGCAGAAAAATCACACTTCTGCTAAGAGAACCCAGTTTTCTGGGAAGGCTGATCAAAGTTCCATTTTGCTACACGCATTTCATGTGATATCCATGATTATGGACATACTCAGGACTGTAGGATTAACCCACATGAGCCAGCACTGAATGGGCTCATCATAGATGCAGAACTCACACATAACAAGGTAGAAAAATGGAGCATTTGAGCCTCTAAAGCATCACAAAATCCCCAACAGAACTGTACAATAAACAGTAGAGTTGAAATAAACCACACTACGCCTTGGAATCAGCAGCTTTTACCACTAATAGCTGTTTAAAGAGCAGCAGGCACACAAATGCAAGCATCCAGCATATTAATATTGATAGAATACCCTGGAAACCACATGTCATTTGTTCCTGGTGCCTTTCTAAAGCTTTTCTTCTGTGCCATGCCCTGCTCAAGACCACAGGAGTTAAGACAGGAAAATCAGGGATAGAACTACCTCATCAAAAGTGGGAAACCAAATGAAATTTATCTTGCTGCTGCAATTGCAGGCCAGTTACCCAGCACAAAAGGTATCAGAGCAGGAGTTGGTCTTTCCCTCTGACACTGCTCAAATATAAATAATGTTTCAGACAGTGTTGTGCCAGGAGAATTCTATCACAGGAAGAGGTCCAGGACAAGACTCTCTGAATAAAAAAAAACAAACCTGTATCTAACGTAGCCATACTTCAAGTATTTGAAAAGAGTGAACTAAAACCCACATTTCACTCAATAACTGCATCAAAGAAGACTTGTAAGTCCCTTCAACTTGCTTTGTTCCCTCACTGCTTCCTACTCCTCTGGCCAAACTGAGCAAAATCGTTTTGCTGTCCAGAGGCCACATCCACCACCTGCACTGAATCCATCTGCTGGCCAGTATTTCCTGCTGTGGAGCCACTTTCTTCCCAGAACCACTAGCACATCCAGGTAAGCAGGCCCCCAATTCTGTCCAGAAGTTCCCAAGCAGCTCTGCAAAACAATCAGATCAAAACAAAGGAACCAAAACACCCTCTCCCACACAGATCCCTGAACTAGTTTCTTGCCTTTCTTCACACTATTCCCACTCTGTTCTCCTCTGCCCAGCCTGTTTCTTAGCTCCTCCTGATTGGCAGCCCAAGCAGCAGCCCCCCCATCTCACCTTACCCATTCACCCTGGGACAATCCGCTTTTTCTAAGGAAATGAGGCGTTCCTAACAACGCTCTGTGTGTACTTTTATATCCTCTCAGCAACAGTGAGCTGTCTGCCCAGCTCCCAGCAGCCTGACAAGTGATGGAGGGAGGTTTCAAAGATATTAATTTTCTCTACACTTAATGAAAATAATCAGGAGACAAGTGCAAGGAGAGAGACCTTAACACTCGTGTAAGTGAAAGACTGTGGTGCGAGTTCCACCTCCTGTTTGATCACAGCAAATCTACACAAGGATATGAATAATTCAGCTGAAGAAAGGAAGGTTCATTTAGTGATTGCACCTTGTTAGGCATGAGCAAATCAAACTCTAAGGCATGAGACACACAGGGTCATTCCACTGCTCACAGCAGCTCCTGTTAGGGTGTTCAGAACAAACTGTGGCACCAATTCAGCACAGAAGAGGCCTGACTTCTACAAATTGTTCTTCAAAACCTTTGTCTTGATGTGCTCAGTGACTCTGTTTTAACCACAGGCAGGCTGTTTTTGCTCACCACACCAAAGAGCTTTCCAGGTAGCCATTGCCTAAAATCCCCTTCCTCTCTGAACTAGCACAGAAATGCCACATACACTTCTTGTCTGTGCTGCAACATTAAACTGGTTCTGCAGTTACCTTAAAAAAAGTGTGTTTCTTTTCTGTTCCAATTTCTATTTGTAATTCACATTGCCTTCCCCACCTGCAACATTTTTAGCTTAGTCATCGCTGTTCTTTCCAGATGAAATCACAAATATCTTCAGAGTCATACTGCGCTCTGTACAATCGGACTGACAGATTTTTTCAAAGTCTTCCTCTAGCATCCAACAAAATAGCTTGAAAATATCCTTGTAAACTCATCTTGGTGAACTTTCAAAAATTTTTCAGATTTATTGCAATGTTCCAAGAAAAAAAAAAGAACTGTTACAGCTTTTTCTGAGATTTCCTGAGTAATTCCCTGCTTGCTTGCAAAGATGTTTTAAACGATTTGTCTGTTCTATGAATCCAAGTTTTTCTAGAGTTAGCAAAACTGGATTGGAAAACCTATTCTTGGCCAAATGCTGCTGCTGGAAGACATACTAATTCAATGTGACAAGCATGTTAAAGGCTTGCTGATTCACAATCCACCTACACGCTGCCTACCCCACGCAGCCTGAATTAGCCGTCATGGTTGTTAGGCCTCTGTTAAGATGTAACATCTGACCCTTCTCCTTAACTTTTGTGCTTTGGAAGCATTTACTATGGACTGCATTATGGTGGTGCCCTCCAGTGCCATGATAATTAAGACTTTTCTCAGTGATGGCCTATAAACTCTCCATGAATTCTTAAAGTCTGTCATGAACATTCTCTGGGACTCTGAGCTTAGTCAGCAAAGTGAATGTGACTGTATCAGGTTCTGAGCAGCCTTTTCCTTGGAACGAGGGAGAGGTGAGATGTGCACAAGCACAGGAACACAGCATTACACAGAATACTAAATGTAGTCTTAAAAGGAGCATTGGTGATGTCAAGGCCTTTGGTGCCTGACGTTATTCCCAGGATTTCCGCCTTTGAGCTTATTGCAGGCTGTACATCAGCTGCAGGGCAGTGCAGTGAGCCCTTGTTCTACCCTGTAACACACCCACTGCCAACAATAAAGTCACAGAGAATTTCAGCAGCACTAACAGCACCCTCCTCTTCTGCACATCCAGCCCTCCTGTCTCCTGAACTAGTGAGCCACGATCCCTCCGAGCTCACCAGGCCTGAGCTCAGCAGTGGGACACACGAGGTGCTCCGTTCCCAGCTCCCTCCTGACTCACCACATCTGTTACCCGGAGGTAGCTGGCCCCCAGCACAGGACTGCTGTGGCTCCGACGGCTTGGGAGCCTTCCTGGCCACCTCGTGGTCCGTGCCAGAGACGCGGATGCGGAACTGGTCCCTGCTGACCGTCTTCCGTAGGGTCCGGATGGTTTTACGGAACCGCTTCTCCGTCTTCTTCCGGGCACAGCGCACGTCACACGTGTCTGAAAGGCGTCAGGGGCGAGAGCTGCTGTGAGTGACCGCGCACAAAGCCCCACCCAACTCGAGCCAACCAACTCAAATCGCCGAGAAGGCGACTTCTGGGAACAAGCCTGAAATCCTCAAGGACAAATACACGGGGCAGCTCTTTGCTCTTTGGAGCTATCCCCATCTCTCACTCTTTCTGAAGCAGTAAAATTAATTTTCAAAACAGGAGATACTTTTTATCGTCATTTTGCATACAGACAGAAGTGAAAAATACAGAAATTTAGCAGCAAATGGCAAGAAGCTTCAAACCGCACCTGGAATTATTTTCCAACCAACCTGTCACCTCCTTCCGGCTCGTTTCAAGCTCAAAGTCTGCAGTGATAAAAATCTCTCTAGTCGCTGTCAGTCTACTGAGGGCTCCATGAACTTTCTTGCCAGAGCTGCATGTTAGGTTTACATAGTGGAAGGTCTCCATTACTGAGTTTTGTCTCTCTGTATGAACGAAATCAAAGGAAGCAAAAGCTTGGCCAGCACTGTTATTGAACACTCACCAGTGCTCAGCACACGTGTCATCATGAAGAGTTAAAGAGGAGCAAGGCATCACCTCCACGTGCCAGTAAAAGAACAGTCTCTCACCTGGTGCACCCTCACACAGAACCATGACCATTACCATGGCCTCAATGAGGAAATCAGGTTTAGATAAAGGAACCACCCAGAATAAGCTCTGGTTCTGGAGTACATAACTTGTCACCGAGCATTCAGCGCAGTTTCTCACTGTTACTCTGCTAAGGACAAACAATCAGACACACTGATTCATCATATTGTTGAATGACTCCTTTCCTCATCTTCTTCTTTTTTTTTTTTAAGTACTCCTCCTCATTTTCTGCTGACTTTGTAAATTCCCAGGCTATTCTTTCTGCTTTGGAACAGATGGAAGAGCTGACCTCACTGTGTCCATCTGGGGCTGCTGAAGTATGAAAGGAAGACAAGAGAAAAGAGGACTAGCCCTTTGACAATAGAGTCAGCATAAAAGGTCAGGAGATTCTTCAATGAGGCATCAGACAGTAAGGAGCAGGTGAGAAAGGAGCAAAGATAAAAAGAGGAAGAAAAGGAAGGAATCAAATTAACAAAAAGAATGGTTGATTTTACTGGGAGTTCATTAGCAGTATTACAAAAAAAAGGATAAGGGCTTTCCTAGCAAGACTGAGAGGATGCCACAAGGAAATCCTGGGATCTGAAATAACTGTTGCAAGAGCCATGGCCAAGCAGGAAGAAGTGAAGAACAGAAGTCAGTGAAGAACAGAAAGCCTTCAGCCCTCTATGCTTTGCTAGTGGTCCAGTAACTGGAAAGCAGAGGTCCCCTGAGCTATGGCCCTAACCTGCTTACCTGCATTTTAATATTCATACCTGGGGTCATCTGCTCCAGACCTTCTTGAAACATCTCAGTCTTTTTCAAACTACATTTGCCTTCATTTAATTTAAAGGTTACGCTTATCTTGATGGCTGAAGCATCTTCAGGAAGAAACAATGAAACACATTATTTTTTAAAAGGAGTAGAAAATTGAGATAACCCTAATATCACACCATAATGATGACAACAAAAAACATGCTGATATGAAGTGATCATGACAGAAAACTTAATGAGATGCCAGAACCCTCCTACTGTGAAGCTGGTTCACAACTGGAATTAGAATGAAGTGTAGTACAATTTATTAGGAAAAAAAAAAACAAAAAAAACCAGAGAGACTGAGAGAGAGAGAGAGAAAGAGAGAAAGGAGATCAGACCTACTATTGGGTGAATCAAATAAGGGTGAGCTGAAATCAAAGGAGATACTACAAATCATTTCAGAAAGTGGTTTATGTCTATGGCTGTAAATGTTTTCTAAACTTAACTGTCCAACAGCTCAGCTTAAACACAATGTATGTTGCCAACACTGTCCAAGTTTGGATGACTAAAGGGAGACATAACTCCTGGTCTAAATGTTTATTTCACTACTGATCTTTTTCTTTATTTTTAAGTCTCGGTTCGAATGATGCGGATGAAGCAGCATAAGGGGAATTCTCTGTGGTAACCATAGAAAACAGTCACGAGGAGGAGGAAGAAAAACAGAGATAGCTTATAAGAGGGAAGAAAAAAGCCAACAGAAATACCTTTGTTTCACAGTTATCAATGAAAATAAATCAGTCAAACTATGTAGCAGTAAATGTGGTGATTACCCAGCCAGCTGGAAGCGTTTGCATTTTGCTGCTTTTTCTTAAGCTGAGAGGACCTGCCACAGGTGAGGGTGTAGGCATCTTGTGTTCCTAACAGACAGACAGACAGTAAAGACACAGGCACAGAACACACAATGAGGACTCCTGTAGCACAAAACACATGTTAAATTGGTTGATTGGCATCAACACACAATGCTGTTCTCAACACACTCCACTTTAGAGCTTGTCTCTTGCTAAGCCACTGCAAGGGTTCAGGAAGAGAAAGAGCATCAGGCCCGTAAGCAGCGGCCGAGTCCTGTGGGATGGAGGGGCTGTGTGGGCAAAATCCCAGACCCCACACAGGGCTGGAATGCCTTTGCCCCATTCACCAGTGCCTCTCAGGGCCAATTAAGGAATGGCCCAGGGAGCAGGGAGAATTCTTCCCTGTCCTCCCCAGCTTCAAAAAGAGACTTGTTGTGAGAAGGGAATCGGAGGGTGGAGCGGTTATAAAAGACAAGGAAAGAGGGACTTTCCTGGACACTGTCAGGGATATAGCCCTTTATTATCTGCAGTGAAAGAGGAAAGATCTCTGTTTATTGACTGCTTCTTGGGGCTTTCTCGAGAGTTAAGAGGTTGTCCCAAACCAGGACAGCCACCCTCATACTCTTGTACAGAATCACGTGCCCAGTTTTGTTAGTTCTGACTTACCAGAGAATACCTGGACATCTGGAGAGCAGCTCAGAAAGCATCTATCACTCCCACCACTCTTAATGCAGTGCAGCAATACCTTGGGTGACACATTATCAGCCAAGGGATCTTTTGTCTCTAAATAGGATAAAACAAACACTCACAGAATTAAAACATCCACCTTCACCCCACCAACAAATCAGCATGCAGCTGCTTTTGTAGCCAGTAACTGAGAGCACCCATGCAATTAATATGCTGTTTAGACAGAAAATTAAAGCAAAAAAAAAAATCACTGGAAGATAACACCACAAAAGTCATTTCCTTTATCGTGAGCAAACCTTCTCATGCAGAAGAACAAAAGGAAATAGAAGAATGAGCTAGATAAAAGCACAGGAAAGAAAGCATCAAAATCCCTCAAAGTATCTCCTGTTTTTGGGGTTGGTTTTCTGTTTGTTT